>NQII01001233.1:158263-175390 GCA_002778355.1 Clitarchus hookeri
CAGCTCCTGCCTAGATATATGGACCCCGATTATAGCCTCCTCTTTTATTTCGCTGCACCAGGGAAAAGTTCAATTTTCTCCAGGTCTTGTGAGCGCTTGCATATTTCTGACTTAACTGTAATTTCGTGAAGAGCTATCTGCAACATTTCATCCCCGTAATGAATATTTTAAGCACAGCTTCTCTGCAACTTCGACTAGAAAAAAAAAATAAGACTCCGTGCGGGCGGGTAGAAAGTGATGGGGAAGAGGAAATGGTTCAATGATAAAATTATCCTACGTTAAAAGAAGGGAAGAAGTGATGGAAAGAGACCGGCCCGCCAATCGTTACTTCGAGCAGATTGTCAAAACGTTGTACGCCATCTGTCCGTACCTAAGCAAAGTTAATAAAGAACAGTTATCCTCCCGACGTCCAGGCGTCTTATTCAGGGCAGTCGCGACACGAAACGGACGAGATTGCAGACGGGATTAATTAAACATCTAATATCGAATTAAAATCGTCACTTTCACGAGTTAACGCGTTCTCGTTTAAACTTTTTTAATATCCATTTCACCTTCGTCCCTTTGACAGTTTAAAGAGACAAAAAAAAAGGGGTGGAAAGAGATGGGGTGTGTGCTCATTGACGTCCTCGTATTTACTTTCCAAACATGCATGCCACCGAGAAAAAAACGAGCTAAAAAAGATTGTTGTCAGCGACCTTTCATCGACACCAAGAGAGATGACGCAGTGGTTAAAATTTAGACTCGCGTTCGGGAGGATCTGATTTCGAATCTCGGCCCGGACATCATGATTTCCGTTTCCCGAGATCACTCCAGGCGAATGCTGTGATGGTTCCTTACTACAAATAATAATGGCCTATTCCATCCACATTTCTGCTTCACTGAGCAACTTTCTTCGCCTCTAATGACCTCATTGTCGACGAGACGTTAATCCCTACCTACATTTTATTGAGACTGAAATAACTTGAATTAAACTGATAATGTATTTCATTTACTTTGAGTAACATCTACCAGATAATGTGATAACATGTGTTTATTATACTTAACACGTTACTTTTTTTTGTTTTGCTAGTTAACAGTATTCACGGTTGTTCATTAAAATAACAGTAATTCAAAAAACTAAATTACACATTAAATATAATAAATGGAATAATCTTTCACTTGACCACCAACTGATGTACGGCACTGGTCAAGTCAAAGTGTCAGTATTTTTTCTCCATCCGAAGTCCATGTATGTGAGCGTTTCGAACTGGTAACTGAGAGTTGGTGGGACAACGTTCATCTACAGAGAGGCAGCCGCGCGTGCAGAACAGCGAATGCATATCGGAAGTGTGTGTTCGCCTGCGGGCGGTTCCATTCACAGCACGTGCAATTACTTGATTGGCCCTCTCGTTTCTTCGCTGCGTGCAGCACGTACCGTAAACGTCCCTTTCTGTGCACGGTCGGTATCGAAATCGATACGTTAGCAGCGCCGGGTTGATGAGAATTGGCAGACGGTATCAACGAAACGTGGATTTGTAATCAGAGCATTTCCTACTCCTCCCCCCTCGTTCTGTATAGCATTACAGTTGCTGTTGAAACACCAATTTCTGGTGGATTTTTTTTTTTGGCATCATCATGCCATCCGCTACCGAAAAGCACGCCGGGATAAAAACTGGGCGAGTTCGCAACACGGCAGAGAAGGTCAATTACTCTGCTCGCAAACGCCGGTGTGGCGTTTCCTGTTTGCCACATGTGCAATCAAATCAGTATAGAACTGCCACGTGGCGTAAAGAGCGCTATACAGAGTGTTCCAGGAACCCGCGCGCACAACTGCTGCGGTGACAACCTGCATCTGAAATGTTAAAGGTTCTAAGTCGCAACCCTAAGTAGTAACCACGTAAGACCATTTGTAGAGCAAACATTTCGCTAAGACCGAACACTGAGTACACAGAACTAGAGTTATTTTATATACACAGTAAAATACAAAATATATACTGAAATATAAAATTTATTAAATAATTCAGTTGGAGATAATAACTTTTTTTTCTTGTAGACAGTTAAAACCACAAAGCAGTGAACTCTGGAAAAAATAAGTTTTAGTTAACTCATGTGTTATTTTGATGCACTCTGTTTATTTTCGACGGTAAATATTTTTTCCCCCAAAACTTTTACTGCTTTACCTTGTTTAATAAGGTGGTATTTTCGTTTTAGTCTAGTCAATGTTTACAATAAACTTTCACTCCAGAACCTACCAACCAGTTCATCTGGGAGACTGGGCTAAATTACCTAACTCCAACCTTGTTTCAGTTCGTCCCGAATTCGTTTGAGGTAAATTTCATTAGTACAGATTGAAATGTTACTCTAAACTCTCTAGTGGTAAGTTTTATTTGCTAATTTTACAAGCTTCTACGAGGGAAACTATTAAACCGAAGATAATATTTTGGCGCATTCCGTACATTTACGGCCCTACAAAACTCACTAGTAAGTAGCCTTACCGAGTGTTTCTGATCATGCAGCAATCTAACTGACTGGCATTCAAGAGGTTTTAGATTTTATCCGGGAATATTCCACAGGAGACGATCTATTCCTTGTTTTTTCACATCGTTATTCCAAAAAAAATACCAACGTATTTCCTTAATGCTAGCCTTAATGCTAACTTCACCGATTATAATTATATCCTAATTATACATTATGTATAAAAGATAATTTTGTGGCCTTCCTGCACTTATTTGATTTTAGTTATTGTTTCTTAAAGTCTTAGCTTTTTTAAGGGAATCTGATAGAGAGATATGATACGTCAGGGTTGTCCAAATTCAGCCAAACCGAAAGTCGCGTATGAGTTTCTCTAAGGGGTGGATGACAGCACTCGAAAAAATTAACTTAATTTGGCTAGTAAATGCCTTTATCAAGAGAAAAGCAAAAATATACATAAAAAATTTAATGCTAAATTCGAGGCAAGTTAAGGGAAAACGTTGGACGCCATATTGTAATTTTTTTTTGCAATACTTGTATTTGAGATTAATTCTGAAATTATGACTTTGTTGGGGAAGATACCATAATTTAACTATAATCTGGAGAAGATTATTTTTTAACTTTTTGTACTGCTATTGCTTCTGTAGTTATTCACAGAATGTAATCAGTAATTAATTCCCATTTATTTCACATGATAAACAAATAAAGATACGTAGTATGTGTTACAGTTATCCAATCGTCTGAACGATATACTATGCCTTGTCGAAGAAGAGATTTCAATAATGAATGCAGGATATATTTTATGTCTCAAAAACAAATAACACCAAAATGGTTCCGATTTCTCTCACTTAATAAAAATATCTTATCAATTCAACACATAAAGAACACAGAGTGAACCAAAAATATTAAAAGCGTTTTCATACAATTCCAAACTGATTTGTATATAATTATTCAACTTAGACTTAAGAGTGCAGTAAGTAAATTATTTTGAAAGAATTCACAAATATTAACATAGCGAAACAATTATAGTGGGTTTTACGGCGTAAGTTTTACAGGACTAAGTGGAAGCGGCGGATCCATATTATTGCTAAAGGGCCGTTAACCGCTGTCTACTGATGACGCGCTGCGTAAATTCTGAGTCATCGATTCGGCGTCCTTACAAAAAAAATAGTATGACCACAGCGAACACATGCCACGTGGACCCCTGCGCCAAAAACTTCACTTGCGTACGGGCGTTCCCGATCAAAAATCGCCTTTTAAACTAGAGCCAACAACAGACTGGCCATTCAAATCTAGAGTTCCTGGCCCTGAGGACATGAGATGCGGCTTGAAAAAACCGCCAATGCCATGTTCCCTTATCACACGATCCCGAAATGAAGTGTGTTTGCATTCATTCCCTCTGTACAAAGGGCTAACGCGCCCATTGGTGCCGATATGAATGGCTAAGGGTTGTTATTGCCCCCTCGATAGNTCCCTCTGTACAAAGGGCTAACGCGCCCATTGGTGCCGATATGAATGGCTAAGGGTTGTTATTGCCCCCTCGATAGGCGCAATGTGCTGTACGAGACTGTAGCGCGGATTGCGTTTGGCATGTATTGCAGGGGAGTTTTTGTGACAGGGGCTACAGTGGGTTTACACCCAGCTATCGACGCAGCATGTTTTCGAGTAGGGGATTATATTTTGTTCCCTGTTGTGTCCAGCGAAATTAACAGCTGTCGTGGAAGGAAGAAATGTAAAACTCACTTTTAGTGGTACCCACATCATCTAAATATATTCGGGAAATTAATACATGCCAGATTCGATAAATAAATATTCATATTCGCCCTGGTTTTCAATATCCTTGTTAGTTACTTGTGCACTGAAATTGAAAAGGATAATGAACCGTAATTATATAGCTTATAAATTTATCTAATTATCACTGTCAATATATAGTTTCCTTTTAGTATATCTGGAAACGTTTTTATAAGTAACCATTTTTACATGNTTATATAGCTTATAAATTTATCTAATTATCACTGTCAATATATAGTTTCCTTTTAGTATATCTGGAAACGTTTTTATAAGTAACCATTTTTACATGCGAGGAAAAAATTATAGTCCTGAAATACAAATCAATACAACCGTATAAAATTGGTGGAAGTTAAAGTCATAATTTCATGGCGTAAGTAAAAAAAGTAATGCATACACACGTAATGAATTATGGACTATAAGAATTGAAAATTATGTTTTTTGGGATTACTGTTGTATATATATTTTCNTTCATATTCGCCCTGGTTTTCAATATCCTTGTTAGTTACTTGTGCACTGAAATTGAAAAGGATAATGAACCGTAAGTATATAGCTTATAAATTTATCTAATTATCACTGTCAATATATAGTTTCCTTTTAGTATATCTGGAAACGTTTTTATAAGTAACCATTTTTACATGCAAGGAAAAAATTATAGTCCTGAAATACAAATCATTACAACCATAAAAAAATTGGTGGAAGTTAAAATCATAATTTCATGGCGTAAGTAAAAAAAGTCATGAATACACACGTAATGAATTATGGACTATAAGAATTGAAAATTATGTTTTTTGGGATTACTGTTGTATATATATTTTCNATACACACGTAATGAATTATGGACTATAAGAATTGAAAATTATGTTTTTTGGGATTACTGTTGTATATATATTTTCACATTAGATATTAAATAAATGTGTGTTGGGTGCAGTATATATATTCTGTGCTCATCTGTATATTATGTACAATAAAGTCCAATCTCTCTTGCCATGTTTGATTCTATGGTTTCTTTCTAATTGTAAGACTAAGGAGGAAAAAATGTTTAATGCAAAAACAGCCATTAAGATTCATTACAAAAGTAAAAATGATATTTTGTATCTGAAATATTTGAATTAATAACATTGTATTATCTTATTTATTATTAACATTACTTTTATCGTAATTAAATATCAGGAGTTCTTACAGACTGAAGTAGAATATCGTAAGATTTCCTCTTAAACAGCGGATTATTTTTTAAGGACTATGCTTAACTGTGGCTCGGCCAACGATAGTATTGAAATTTGAAGACGAAACTAGAGCCAAAATAGTACATTTTTCTTCGCGTATTTTTATCACGATTAAAGCAAGAAAACTATAGCGAATAAAATATTTTCGTTGATATGAATATTATTTTTATATAATTGCTTAAATGAGTATGGTATTTTTTATGTACTGTTTGCCAGCTACTAACGAACGTTGTACAACAAGTGTTCGGTGTATTCTCGACCAATAAGGAAGGAGGCAAGTGAGAATACAGACACCAACAGAGCTCGTGTTCCTGTCACGGTACATTCCCAGCATGTCTTGGACGCCAGTAAATGTGTATGTACTGTACTTCAAAGATTAATATTAGTCGTAAGAGCGATCAGTCACCACCATTCTGGACTTAAAGAATTTCCACCAGAATTTGCAACGAAGATAGTTTATTGTGTTTCACAGATTCTCAGGGCGTAGGACATTAGTTTGTACATTTTATCAAATCGTTATTGTCATTTCTTTCTGGCAGTTACTAGTAAAAAGGTAATGAAAGCAGTGAAGCTACAACTNTTTTATCAAATCGTTATTGTCATTTCTTTCTGGCAGTTACTAGTAAAAAGGTAATGAAAGCAGTGAAGCTACAACTTTTTGATAACGGTTGTTAAGCTATTGTTCATGCTGTGTCATGCGGGGAAAAAAAACTTTGTTAAACCTTTTAAAATGGAACGTATAGTANTTTTATCAAATCGTTATTGTCATTTCTTTCTGGCAGTTACTAGTAAAAAGGTAATGAAAGCAGTGAAGCTACAACCCTTTGATAACGGCTGTTAAGCTATTGTTCATGCTGTGTCATGCGGGGAAAAAAAACTTTGTTAAACCTTTTAAAATGGAACGTATAGTAAAACCACAAAGTAGGTTTTTTTGCATAGCCACACACAGGTTGTACAACGCATGTGAAACTTTACACCCCTAAAACTGTACTCATTATGGGAAATGTAGGGGCATGAATTATCCTTTACTTTTACTGATTTCCTTATGCTTTTATTTTGGACTATGGATATCTGTTGTCGGACCACATCATTTTCTAAATTTTTTTTTCATTTTTCACATGCATGCATTTTACCAATTAAGTGGATTGTCATTTATATATTTTTTTTACTCTTTAATGCTCGTCCTTGCTACAGAGCAAACAAGCACACAGATACGAAATTGTGTGGTGGTTCCATTGCTGTGGGCGATCTCCTCCTCCTCCGATTGGTTGCGCGTGGCTCTGGGAACTGGCCTTGCTTCTGACTGGCTGCCGCACGCTGCGAAAGGTTCCCTATTGGCAGGCCTGCTGTCTGGCAAGTACGTAGGTTTACGAGGCGCTGGCAGAAAGGTGCTCCGACGTGTTGCTGGGCAGTGACGCAATTTTGCTGGAGTTGGCGGTACAAGCGGGGCTGTTTCAACTCTGTAATCTCACGTACTAAGTAGCAGAACACTGAGAAATGCAAGATGGCGGGGAGTTGTCGGCGGTAGGCAGTAACTGCAGCCGGCTCTCGCTTCACCCCTCGCATGGTCACTCTACTGAAAGGCGGCCGTGCGTGACGGTAGATAAAAGGCTACTGACACCGCTCCACGTGGTTCACCTCACACCGATACTACGCTTTCAGACTGCCCCGCCTGCAGTGTTGCCAACTCTGTGCATTTTCCACCAGATTTAGTGGATTTTACAAAATTTCTATCTACTGTAGTTTTCAACAAATAATCAATTATTTTTTCATTGTTTGTAAAATGTGGTAAGCTGTTTTCTGAAAGGAATGTATGTATACTACAAACCGGAATGTCCCAATTTTTTTTATATTGAAAACTGTACATAGTGAAGTGGTAAATATTACTATTGTAGTCGGTTGTGTTATTCGAAAGATGGATGTGTGGATTTTCATAATCTAATGAAGTCTGGCGGAGTTTCACTTGTGTCCTAGTGGAATTTCCTGTCTAAGTGTTGGCAACACTGCCCTCTTGCCTTGCAGTACCAACTCGGGCTAGACGGGTAACTCCCCAACACACCTTCCGCCGCGAAACCTCTTTGGCAGCCGCAGGCGACAACAATGGCCAACTGCTGATCGATGTCTTGCCGCAGCCTTTTTCAACACTTCAATGCCCCCCCCCCTCCCAGGGGCCAATAACAACCACCCTTCTTTTCAACAGAGGACCTTTCTTCCGGTCCGGTTCTGGCCGCAGAGGGGATACACGGCACAGTCCACACGTCAGTTGCGCAGTAGCCGATTCCCACCAATTCCCAGATCCTAGCACCGAAATCTTTTTCTGTAGTCCTGTCAATACCATATTCCAGCGAAAAATGGTTATAGTCCATTCACGGTTTCTTCCAACTTTTCTGGAGCCCTGCTTAAGTTCTACTTCCAGGATATTCCTCCGCATCATGCAGACCAAGCTTAACGAAGTCTAGGAAATTACACCAATGTGACAACGTACCGTATTTGCGAGCACTCAGTGTAATAATATTTTGCGTGAGAACTATTTCTTACTAGAGGGTTACGTGACATATTTAGGAAACAAATAAACACGTCATACAGGTGATTTTTTAAAGGTTTATTTCAAAAAGTGTGAAGATTCCGCAAATAGACTATATCATTTATATATGAACATTAATATAATTTGTGTGTGTATATGTAAAGGACGTTTCCAAACAACTCCTACAAACTCCGGCAGGTTATTCCTCATTAAAATAAAGGACAAAAATGCATATGCACATCTCCCCTAACGTGATTTTTTAAGGGAGCTGTACGCCCCACAAATACTAATTATAAATTGCTTTCACATGTCGCGTGTGTTGCCTACGTGTCAGGCAAAAGACATTCTGTTTTGAGAGTAACGCATGGATTTGCCTAAAACTGTTCACGTGAGTATGTCCCGACAAGACGACCTTTTTTGTAAATGTATACTTCCTGTTTTATAAGATGCCATAAAAACTGCGTACATGTTAGGGTTACAAAATTTTGTCCGTATATAAGATGCCAACCTTAATTTTCTCCACGTAGGAGGATTTTCAGTGGTGTAAGGTCTCCAGTCTTGAAAATAACATTCGCCAATTTGTTGCTTTGTCGCAATTTTTTTTTTTTTTTTTTGGAAGGAAAAGCATTTTAAAATTCGATTTTTAGGGGCGCAAATCTCCCTTAATAATCACTTTATGGGGAAATTNGAAAAGCATTTTAAAATTCGATTTTTAGGGGCGCAAATCTCCCTTAATAATCACTTTATGGGGAAATTGTGCATACATTTTCGTCTTATTTTTTTCATAAGGAATAACCCGCCGAAATTTGTCGATGTTGTTCGAAAACATCCGTTACATGTATGCACATACACGCACGGGGTATTTAATAACAAATGGGACGCACTTCACCGGTGGACAGGACAATAGAAATAAATTCATATAAACATGCCCTATTTGACCTCGTTATCGAGTTATAGTCCTGTTTGTACTGCAATAATGTGTGGTGANAAATTCATATAAACATGCCCTATTTGACCTCGTTATCGAGTTATAGTCCTGTTTGTACTGCAATAATGTGTGGTGATGCTTTTTGAATGCACACCTGCAGTTTTATCTTAGACTGTTGTATTCTTTCAAAAATACCATGGGTATCTATCGAATAAGTTGGCAGTATTCCTGGATACCACTTTGGTTCTCAAGAGACCCCACAAAAAAATCCAAAGGGTTTAAGCCTGTATAAAGTGCAGGCCAGTCAACAGTCATGCACGACTTAACCATTTGTTCGGAAACCGTCAACAGCATCCATGAAGGCTGCCAATGTAATAGAGAAAGACTTAAGTTTGAAAGAATACGACAGTCTACGATACATCAGCAGGCGTGAATTCAACCAGCAGTACCACATTACCGCAGTGCAAACAGGACTATAACTCGGAAACAAGGTCAAATAGGACACATTTTTATATGGAAATTTTAAAATTGTTATAGTGTCTTCTGTCCTCCTGTATCCTCGTACATGTTACAAAACATTATATGATTTGAAATTGTAATAAATTTCATCTGACCAAGTTTTAGTGTAACAAAAATATATTTAAATGAGCACCTTTTTTTTTTTTTTTTTTTTTAACCAAATCGTGGGTTTGTTGCAAACGTAGAAACGTAGAGGAAACATTGGTGTTGTGAATGTCAGCTGTGCCGTATCCAAACTACGTGTAGTACATTTAAAACAACGTGAATTTGGTTGAAGTTAGAGCATGTGTAAAATGAGATAAGGTTTTTTTTTTTTTTTTTTTTTTTGTTATGCCAGTTATAGTATAACCACTTTCCAAGCTAACCGGTTCATCTTTTTAATCTTTTTCGCGCCTACTTATTTGAGCTGTGTAAAATACAAGTTTTAAATACTTATTATTTTGTGTCAGTTGCTAACCAAGAAAAGAAAAGATAATGATATCTTCTCATTGGCACTGCAGAAAATTTAGTTCGGAAAGAAAGAGGATTTGTCACAATTTCCCTCTCATCAATTTTTGAGCGATGCTTCCAAAAACTAGGAACATAGTTTAGAAAACTGATGCAAGAGTCTGTTCACGACGAAAAATCAAAGACACCATTTCAATCAAATTTACTACAACAATAAAATGAAGATACCCCGATAATTTTAATTTCTACCTAATAATATGTCTTTTCAAAATCCCGTATTTCTTATTTTTTACACGGCTGTCATATGAAAGTTTCTCTGATAAACTAACGCACTTGTCTTTTTAAAATCGGTATTATGGGTTCGATCGGCTACAGTAAATATTCGTTTTGAAAATGCTCTTAGATGTTGTGATACTTTTAAAACCTTGGCCAATTTTTAACTTCAAAAGATAACTTTTAAAATTCTGCGTAAATTATTATTAATAAGTAAAATCATAATCTCTCATTAAAATATCAGGGACGCGGATGTGGCACTGTGACCAGCAAATAAATTTTCAGATAATTCCTAGAAATTTAAAACACGAAAATACAGCCGTTAATTTTAAGTACGTTTTCAGGGTAGCATTATAGCTACAGAACATAATATCGGGGTGACCAGTAAATTACAACAGTGGCTTTCGTTGCATTATTTTTAACAATCCGTGCACTCATTCTAAGCGTGCTCACGAGGGTTAAATAAACAACTGCACAAAAATAAATATTTTCTTCAGGCTAAGTTCATTTCTTGACTCAGACAAAAGCATGGAAGAGTGTTTACGGCTTTATCGATTCTATTGAATTGTAGGCTTTATTACTTGGCATAATCAAGGCCCTGATGACACACCAACAGCACAAGACCAACAACAGCAGATGGTGCTTTGTTTACACAGCAGCTGGCTGGAGGCATTTTGCGTGTCCGAGGACTATCGAAGCGTGAGGTCGCTAAGATCTACTTTGGTTCGCGCATTGAATGTCTGGTCACCTTAAAGTGCAAGGCACTGTGCCGGCATGCAGTCTTTCTCTCGTTGAGCCGCCAACGGAATTTTCAGTGGTGAACCTATCATTTTATGGTGTACTGTATGTCCTTATGCTATGTTAAACAGCCTGCGCCGGAAGCTTGTTGCCTAGAAATGATTGTAAAACACTCTTATTAGCTCTTTTGGCCTTTAAAAAATACGGATGAAAAAAGGAAAACAGAAAACGGAGACTAGCATTCGGACGTGAAAATTTTCTTAGAAATTCTTTGTTTTCGTGTCATTATTTCAATCTCAGAATTATTATTGAAAAGTGTTGACTACAGAAATATTTAATTTTTACAAGTTGTTTAGTATTTTTGTACTCAAGTAACTACGCGTTATTCGATACTTGTGAAGAGGCAGGTAATAATGATAATTTAGAATTTATATTACGTTACTTGTGACAAAATTTTTCGTTAACAGTTCGGGTTTCGTGTCTGTACAGCATAGTAAGGCAAATAGCTGGACTTCCACAGTAGCATTTTTTATTTTATTTTACTTCACATAAACTTAAATTAGAAGGAATTTGATGTAGTGGGTGACGTCGACCTTTAAACCGGTCAGTCATTGATTTACAAATAATCTTAGGCGTTGCAGCGAGCAAGCATTTTGCTTGAGACTGTACTTTTACCCGCGTAAAGCCCTGTCAAATGTTGGAACCAATAAAATCATCGTGTTGGTGCTTGATTTCACTGGCGATAATCGTTCATGAGAATAGAGAATATTGTTTCAGCAAAAAATGATGTCTCCTAACCGTGCGAGGGGTTATTTTTGTTGAGCAAAGTTTTCTGCTGCGTACAGTTCACGTAATAAGATATTACTCCCGTGCAACGCTCCCCATTATAGGACACTGACGGAAATGGTTAACGCCGGACTTTCAAAAGTGGGCCGCGGTGGTGTTAGTGTTCAGACTACTCGCTTCCCGCTGAGGTGAGCCGGGTTCGATTCCCGGCGGGGTCACCGCCCGCATTTTTGCGCGTGGGAAACGTACCGGACGATGCCGCTGGTCGGTGTCTTTTCTCGGGGATCTCCCGTTTCCCCCGCCCCTCCATTCCGGCGTTGTTCTATACCTCACTTAACCCTCATCAGTAGGAGCAGTGATATTTCGCGAAAAGCTTTCAAGACAAGATACAGTCCACAGCACTATAGGGTCGTCCAACTTCTTTGATTGGCTAAAAAATGTTCTAGCACGTGTTAACCGTTTGCGCACGAATCACGAAGGTTCTGTGTAGGAGTTACTTAGTCCTGAGTGGCTTGGTCAAAGACGGACANATTTCTGTGTAGGAGTTACTTAGTCCTGAGTGGCTTGGTCAAAGACGGACACGGCACCAGCAGCCAATGGAGTTATAACAAGAGCTGAGGTGTGTGCATAGTATTGAAGTCTACTGTGCGCTCCGATTTTTACGCGAGAAGTCACTGGCGCTACTCATCAGCTCTCAAGACCCCGATGTCACACCTGTCCACGCCACTCCGATTGCATAAGCACGTGTCCCCGCGGAGGTGCGCGGTATCCAGCGAGTGGTGATAAATAAAAGGACACGCGTACATGAATGAAGTCCGGACCTGGCTAGTAGCAAGGGAGGAACTCTTTCTTCCCAGCGATGTCGTGGATCAGCGACGAAATGGAGCCTGAGGAGTCTGTAAGCAAGGAGACCCTGGAAGAGGGAGACCGGAAGTGGGTAGGGGTACAGCGGCCNCTCACCGACAAAACCTCACCTCCCACCGTCCCTTCAGGGCCTCCGGGAGTGGTTGCTCGACCTCTAAATGCTGGGCTACTGGCAGAGTAGTTTTCCGCTGGTCAACCGGATTTCGAACACGCGCTGAGTATTTTTGTTTATTAATTTGTGTTTAATTACTCTCCCACTTTACGCCTGTAAACCTTAAAAATGTTGGATACCAAGATATTTATTATTTTATATTTTTACTAGGCATTGTTCAACTTGTAAACATTGTATGTGGTGTCATTTTCCTCGAATTAAAAAAATACACTTTATATTTTTTTAATAATTTGATGTAAAATCCAATTTTTTTTTTTAAGTTTTGTTGCAGTCATAATAAAAAATACAAACTAGGTTTTACAAATGAAAAAAAAATATAATGTATACTAATGCGGTTGGTTACCACATGATACATATCTGACTACCACTTAATACATAATGTAATCACCAAATAAAAAGCCATATATAAAAAAATGTTAAAAACATTTTTTTTGCATATTTTAATTTTTTTTTAAATGCAAGAACTGTTATTTGCGAATTACATATATGTAAAGCGGTAGGCCATGTCATTAGTTTAAGTTGTAAATATTTGCATTAATACATCTTAGTATTTGTTATTGTAGCTGTAGCAAAACAGAAGAATTTTGGATTTTACGTCAAATTATAAAAAAAAAATGAAGTGTAATTTATTTTTATTCTAGGGAAATGGCATCACATAAAATGCGTACATGTTGAACATAATTTGGAACAATAAAATAATTAATGTTTTGGTATCCAACACCCTTAAATAAAATGTCACAATTTTCACCACATATAAGATTAATTTTGTAACTCCTCATACTGTCGATAATTTATCATAAACCATTCTGAATATATAAATGCTGATTGCAGTTACCAATGCCATACAAAAATTGAAAATTTCACTACGCATATACATTTTCCCGTAACAAACGTTGAAGAGTAACGAGGGATACAAGAGTAAAATATTTCACCGTTCCTACTTACTTATTACTTCTATAAGTTGGTATAGAACTCCGTACCAGTTATCAAAGTGTCGGCTGTTTGATGGCACCTTTCAAACTAAAATAACCTTAACTTACATCTGAAAGAGTGATATAAATTTGCATGACAGGTCCGTGTTCGAATACATAACCTCCTTACTCCAAGGACCGTCGAAGTATTAAACCCCCTTCCCCCTCCCTCCCTCCTTATTGTCACGCACACGCACACATACACACACACTGTGCGTGCGTGAAATAGTTTTAGTTCATCTCATGTGGAGAAACATCACCACTGAAAAAAAAATATTTTGTGGTGGCCACAAATTGGTTTTGTTGGTAATCACCATGCCAAACCTTTTTATGGTAAACACATTTTTTATCCACCAAAATAAATTTTTAGTGCGCACAAACGTTTACTCCGAACTAGCTTATTTTTTTATGGAAAAGTTACTCAAATAATGTCAGTGTCACAAAAAAAAAGGCTAGAATATTGAAATCTTTGGTAATTATGTGGTCTTTATACACATAAGTGTATGCACACAGACGATGTAAGAGAACAACATCCACAAACTGTAACTTCAGATCCCTCTCGAAATATTCACGCAACATATTATGGTCCTAAAATATTTCCAATCGTACAGCCTTTGGCCTTTGAAGTTGAACCCCAAGCGCGAGATTATTGCACGTGGTATGGAAGATGTTTAAGTTGGACCACGAAGTACGTGGATAATGCGTAGGCGAGTTACGAATGTCTGCAGAAGTTACGTAACCTCTAGCTGTCGTCTTTCCCATTTCTTACAGAAATGTGGTGCCTGTTAAGGCTTTGTTTTGAAACACTATTTATGAACATAGCAGAGATGTTTTTCAGTTTTGCAGTGTAATATAGGTAGTAAACCGTTTTCGTATGTTATGATAAACGTTTTGACTGTTTGCATGTAATTATAGGCTGTTTACGGTACAGTAAGCACTTTTGAGGCCCTAGTTACTTTTTTTATTATCAGCCATTTTTTATCCTTCCGCCACTTTGTATTGTTATGTAAGTAATAAACACGGTGCATATATTTCACCAGACTCGGAAGTTAACGTCTAAGGCTACAGAAATATATATTCATTGAATATTATTCCAAATGAGAGGGCTTCAAAAAGTGCTCACATTATCGTGAATAGTCCATACGTAAGATTTAAACAGCTCTTGTATTTTTATTTCCTGAACACAGTTTGTTAAAACGATTCACCATTGGAGATATTTAAGTATTTAATTTAGATACATCACCCATAGTCGTCGAAAACATAGGACATTTGTTACGTCTTTTTTTCACTTAGCATCATCACAACATCGCAGAATTGACTATAGGCACGGGTAATAACATAGAGTTTAAATATCGGACTCCCCTCTCTGCTTCCAAATAACCTCCTCAGAACCCTTCCATCTCCGGGAGGTTCCCGTAACGGCGCGCAGATTAGCAAATCCTCGGATCCCGGCTGGCGAGGGCAAACTCCTGCCGGGCACATTTCTGGCCAGCACGGGGCAGTCGTAAACTTTACGACATTTTATTTTACGGCGGTCGTAAAGCTCATGTTTTCCTTTCCGGCGCGAACGCCAACCCTTTTCTCCCGCCATACCTACAGCCCACGGCTTCGGAGATACTTGGCTGGGCAATAAAGCTCCCCCCTTTTCTATACCTGGGGCTTTAAACACCATCAATTTGTAAGCCACGAGGACGTGGCAGGCTTGTTTCAAAACAACTACAAATGTACTACGTGAGGTCCGTTACAACCAGGAGAACATTGTTACAACGCTTCTCCAGGCGCTAAAATAAAATAACTCAGGCTATAAACAGAGATTTGAGAGTAGCAGCTGATACCTCTCTTACGCATCTCCAGAACATTCTATCCCGGCTGTGTATTGGAAATAGCGTGGCCCAAAATTCCAGGGTATTAATTTTTTAAAAAGTAATTTGTTTCATTCTACTAAGTTTTCAGAACTGATATAAGATATCCGTGACATGTTAACTTTCCTGTCTCAGCTCGAGAGTTTGTTTGTATCTTTTTGTGACAATTAGGATAGCAGCAGTATTGATGCTTAATAATGGTAAGTTTAACAGGAAACTAACATGTGCATCTATAAAAATTTAAATATTAATTGCGCACGTTGCCCAGTATTCGAAATACATATATGTATTTTTAAAAAATTCATATTTCACCCGTAGGCACTTTAACTGCGATTGCGCGGGTGTAACCCTCGGCCATGGACGCTGCTCTAGGTTCGAATCTCGGGCGGACTTTCAATTATTTTGATATTAACCGAAACTGTTTCGTGTATGTAGAGCCAAACAAATATTAAGTTGCACCAACCAAATCTTTGTTTGGGACAACCAAATAAGAACAACAAAATAATTTGGTTTCAACAACAAAATATTTCATTGCCCCTACACAAACAATTATTTTGGTTGGGCCAAACAAACATTGTTCTTGTTTGATTCAACAAAACATATTTCTCGGTGTAGTTTCTTAATAAAGGCCATGGCCGATTCCTTCCCCGTTCCTGCTTCTCTGGGCAACTTGCTTTGTCTCTAATGTCCTCGCTGTCGACGACTAGACCCCTCCTACCAATATTTCAACCATTTCAATCCCGCATTTAAATATAATTTCTATGTTGCAAATTAGAAAACTTTTGATGCGTTTTGTACTTAAGCTGGAAAAAAATGTTTTACGCTATCACGACCAATAAATAAGCTGTAGGTAGACTTTGTGTTCGGTGACAGTGATATGAACCAATTATAACGTTGAGCAGAAGCACGGTTTAGGAATCTGTTACACAACCGGAATATCATTGGGTACTGAGCCTCGTAAAGTACAGTGCCGGTAAAATTACAGCTTCCTGTGCCACATGTTGACAATTGTCTACAATTTGCATGAAAGAGTTAAACAACAATTTATCCGTTACGAAATTTTACCTTAAGTTAAAAATATATATAATACGTAGAGCCACGCTGTTTTTCAAGAAAAGATATATGCACAGATTAGATTTCAACTTCTTGCGAACAGGTTTGCAAATTTCCTTTGGTTGTTGGCTGCGTTTCTGTCTGAGAAGACGGTCTCTACTCAACTGGACCAATAAGAATCAAGTTACCAGACATTCGAGGTCCCGTGATTGGCTGGCAGACACCTAATACGCGTGCGAGTTAAAATCATCCAACCGCGAAATCGGATCTGAACTAACGTGTTTTGGAGTACAACTAGTCGTGGAATCTTCTCGCGGAAAACAGGTGGGCCTGACAATACGCAGCTTGTCTTATTTTTGCACGCATTTTTCATGTTTAACGGCTTGCCCGCAAGAGGGCTCTGGCGCGGCGTGTTCCACCTCGGTTGTCTCTAGTCGCCGAGAGGCAGCCGCAGTGTAATTGTCTTGGCTGTGGAAGGAAGGTGCGGGTGGCACGCGGAAGACTTGGAAGTGACTGAAAGTTGTG
>NQII01001233.1:180810-192388 GCA_002778355.1 Clitarchus hookeri
GACATGGTGACACCACCTCGCAGTAATCCTCCGGGAGACAAGCCCAGACCGAGCGTGAAAATACCCACCCGGACATGACAGCGAAAAGGATGGAGGAGTAAAATATATATATATAAGGGGGTTGGTGGGGAGAGCATCTTCAGCAGAGTGCCGGAGCCAACGCGACAAGTTTCGATATCTCACACGACCAGCGGCACACTGAAAAAAAAATGGTTTTGTGTTGACCAACAAAATTTTACTGGTGGCTACAAAATTATTTTGTCAATATAGACATCACGAAATCTTTTGCAGCACCAACAAAGGTTTCTTTGTCATTCCAGTATTTAGTGGCCACAACAAAATGGCGTTTTTGGTAAACAACGATTAAAAACTAAAATAAACCCCGCTAGGAGCGGGACTCGAACTCTGGACTTCCCACACGCGAGCTCAGCGTGTTACCGTCGCGCCACCTTGCTCGACGTTAATAAACTGTTCGGAACATGCAGATAAGAAAGTCTAACATGTGACGCACACGACAAGATCTGCACATCTCACCTCATGAAATTTTAATTTTCTGGAATCATTTACGATGTTCTTAAGAATATCCCTCGTGAATTAGTTCGTAGCCATGGTGCAAGGAATCGAACACGGACAAATATGGCGTCGTGGCCAGACAGAAGGTGGCCACTTCGAAAATACCAGCCAGAGCGCACGCGCGGAATATGATGGATGTAGTTTTGCAGTCGCAACAAAATTGTATAACTGTGGATGAAGTTAAGGTGGCCGCCTGTGTAGGACGTCGAACGGCGTGCAGAGCCCCAGCAGAAAACTTTTTATAAAATAAAGCGTCCAACGTGTCTGAGTGAAGTCTGTTTTATACCAATAGCAATAAAGAAACGTTACGCGTCTGGTTACATTTTTCAGTTCTTCCATTTTTCTCTCAAGCATGTTTTTGTGACAGTGAAAATGGCTCAAACGGGTGTTTTCACTGTCATTTTTAGGTATGAACATTCCTGTACAAAACATTAAAAAAGGAATAGACCCCGCTTGCATCAAACCTTTATTTATATTATTACGCCATAAAATGGTAGGGTCTCCACTGAAAGTCTCATAGAGGCCCGTTATCGACGGAAAGACAGCACGCCAGTTCAGTGCTTTGCGCGTAGAGGCGATGAGAGAGTTGATGCTCATGTCTCGGTCGCCTCTAGCGCTCTCGCGCTTTTAGGACTCAGCGGTGCGAAATTCCTTAAACCAGACGGCCACCTTAATGCTATTTCTACCAACTAAATGTCTTGGTGTCAGCCAACAAATTTATAGTTTATAAACAAATATGTTAGTGATCACTAAATAACGTCGGCACTTGTCAATCTACGTGTTATTGAGCACCACAATCTGTTTTTTTACCAGCAACAAAGTTTCACCTTGGAAAGTATCAACGAAACAGTTTTTGTAGCCACTTACATATTTTTTCTTTCAGTGCATAGTTGCGAGAGGAGACGTGTCATGCCCAGAGACGATGGTTTAACGCGGGAAAAGTTAAATGTTTGCAAGGATTCAACGTAATGTACCTACATATTACCGATAGTTTTCTTTTCTTATTGGCCACCATGCATGTATGAAGCTACCATCCCATTAAACATGGCCAATGAGAATTCTGTTACTCTAAAGCAGAACGTTTGTGATTGGCCTACAAAGAACTTAGCCGAGTCAAGACCTTGGTCATTCAATCATAAATGGACAAACCTACTATAGGGCTATCGAAGATATGTTGGCTCAAAACATTTTCGCAATTTTCCATTATTCCTAGTTATGCCACTTCCCATAACTAAATACACAAATACGTATATAGTCATTGGCGGTTTCTTGACGATTTTAGAATCAAAGCCTTTGAAAAATTACGTATTTGGCTGTTTCCTAAATACACCATGTATCACAAGAGTTTTATACTCCTGTTAACACAAAGGTGCCTGATTTTTGGTTAAATATAACTTTTACTTAAAATTAATCTATAAATTATAACATTTTGTTTATAGTTAACGTGAATAAAAGCAGATATAGAGAAAAAACCGGCGTGTTTTTAATACCCAGTAAGAAATAGTTCTCCTACGAAATATTTTTAAATCGAGAGTGCACTAATGTGGTGTGTTTTCCATTTGGTGTAATTTTCCAGACTTAGTTTGCATGATTCGAAGGAGTAGCCTGAAAGTAGACATTCAGCAGGTCTTCAGAAAATTTGGAAGTAACTATACTAATATGTGTAAAGTAGAGTATAATACATCTAACTAATTTTCTGGCTCATAATTTTAGTAGTCTCACTGTTTCTTCTGTATTGCAAAAGTACAAATGCCTCTAACCCACCTAATATCCCTCCTCCTGTCACTCCGATCACACCTAGGCTACGCTCATGTTAATCCCTTCCTAAACAAAATTCCTAGATACGTGTATGTAGCAACTTTGCATTTTGTTGGGCTCTTTTCCTATGTTCCCTCTACGGACTTACAGCCTTCTAGCACTGAGGTCCAGCAGTTACTCTCCAACACTCGGCAAATCTTCCTCAAAATTTTTTTCTCGCCTTCCTGGTCAGAGCGAAGGGGTTTGGTTTGATGATGCATGCTTGAAGGCTTGCATATCCCGCAGGGGAAAAACATACTGTACAAAAAAAAGCCGGGGAGGGTGGGGGCAGATGTCCGAAAGTGAATAGGGTGGGGGAATAAAAAGAGGGTAGACCCTCCGTCGGCATTGGGAGAGTAATTTATTTCAATATTTCCAGCAGCCACGCATGGTGTAGGTTGGTGTTTAGCGACTGACGAGGGGTTGGGGGGGGGCGTCTGCTTTTGAAAGCGGTTTTTATACAGCGTGGCCAAACTGCGCCCGCCGTCAGACGGAATACGTTACGTTTGGTTGTAATCACGTCGCAGTTTGATATGCATGAAGTGCGTGTGCTTTCCGGTTTGCGTTTTCGACCGTCAGCCCCTCACTCTGACCGGCACGTGTTCATACACGCATCTATATATATATATACACACACACGCACCCACACAGAGAGAGATCGACCACGTAGACGGGAGTGTGTAAGTGGAAACGGCCCACACGCGAACTTGAAGACATGTAGGCGTCTCCTGCGCGCCTCAGACATTCAACTGCTGCAAATAAGTTTTCGCTCCCTGAAATCTCTCTGCGTGTTAAATATTTAGACTCGTCGCTTCTCCTTGCAGGCTTCGTTGAACGCGAAAGGGTTTCCTCTGGTAACATGAATATATTCATTCATCCGAGCATTCCGAGCCATGACTCAGAGTGTGGGACCAGGAAAGTGTTTGGTGATTAGCTACACAGTGTAATCATAGCAGTTATGTAATGTCTGATCAACCCACACCAGGCTACAGGCTGCGGACGAGCGAACGAGCTGACGGCCATCTTGTATGACGTCACGCCGAAACCTCCTGCTGTCTCATTACTCGCCAATGGCGGCCATCTTGCATTTCCCTTTTCCCTCTAGGAATTTCCCTTTTTTCTCTCTTGTTCTATCATCCCATTCAATCTCTTCATGTTTTATGCATTCCTCTTCTTTTTTCTCACGCTCTGTCATTCCGATGTTATTTTTCTCATGCTCTCTCATTTCCTACTGTTCCTCTCTCGTCCGTTCTATTCCTTAGGGTTTTCTCATATTCCTTCCAACCTCCTTTATTTTCTCTCGTCTCTCACCCCTCTCTTGCTTTTCGCGTCTTCCATCACCGTCGACGTCGTCTGCTGTAGGCAGCCATCTTTAATTCCCGCCACCAGTCGTCTGCTGTAAGCGGACATTTTTGATTCCCACGCCCGCCACCAGAGTGTGCTAAGTTCTTTCATTTTACGTCCTGCATCGTTAATTACCATTGAGCGTCCACTCCGTACTAGTAAAGGCTGTTCACGGTAAACTGAGCACTTTTGAAAGCTCTGCTTAAGATTTACTTGTATGCACATAGTGTATTCTTCCGCCACACGTGCAACTAACAGTGGCGTGGTTCTGTTTCACTCTATTTATGCGTCGATGAAATAAATGTATGGAGTTGTTAGAAAAGTTAACATTTTACAATCTCGCACATTCATGCACTAATCTGCATTAAAAAACAGAAAGAAAAAGAAACAATTTCAGTATTCATATATGTTTACCTAATACTTTCAATTCCAAGTTAAGAAAGGGAACTACTTTATGTCTGTCGTTGCCAACTTTACTGGGCGCACGCTAGTCAGTCTTCCCGTTAAAATATACGCAGGTAGGGCAGTGATATTTTTTAAATGTTGTTTTCAATAGTGCTCAATCAACTGTGAACAGTCCATGCTATATTTACTCTAATGGACCTAGATGTCCGGTCCAGTAGTGCACACACAGAGACGGCTGGTGAGTGTCATGGGATGTGAGGGAATGTCACGGTTGAAGGGAGGGGGGGGGAAGGTTCGCGCCGACTCCCAGGAGACGGGCGTGGGACCCGAAGAAATGGGAAGGAATGGAGAGGAAAAGTGACGATCCCGCGGGATTACCGCGACCAGAGTTCTCCCGAAGTCTCCTTCTCCCCCCCCCCTTTTCGCACTCTCTTTCTCTATCTAACCAAACAGGATGTTGGGTAACACGCACTCCCAGCATGATCCGGAGCTGGACAAGCTTGGACGGCAATCCCTGGCTTGGGTCCTCCAGTCCTAACATCGTCACAGCAACTGAGGTGCGTTCTCTGAAAACTTGCACCAGGGAAGTGCAGTGGGGGTGAGCGAAGAGATTTGGATGCCTTTTACCATTGAGGTCTTGAGAGCCAAAGAGGATGAAGCGAGGCGAGTATGGAGCAACAGCGTGAAGAAGGGGCGGGGGTAACGGGAGATCGCCAATAAAACCCGCCGCTGCATCATCCGGCACTACCCACACATGCGAATATCTGGGAGTGACCCGGCCGGAGATTGAACCCGGTTCGCCTTGGTGGGAGGCGAGTAGTCTAACCACTCAGCAACCGCGGCCCCTACGTGTGCTGCTGAAGTTTGCGTACTCTGTGGCCGCTGACAGTAGTAGAACGAGTATACAACATCTTGAAGTCAATTCTGCAGCCACGTTAATGACGGGAATTCTGCACGTCCGTACTACAACAGACGACGGTGTAAAACGAGGCCGACCGCGCAGCTTCGTCAGTGTCCAGCGCACCTGGTCTGCGGTCTCCATTATCACGTGGCCAGCGCGCACACGAACTCACTTCGGCCGACCGCCAGCCCGTATTTACGAGTGCGTGGTGTGGGGGTGGCCACTCCGCCATCAATTACCCCTGGGCGGGACACCCTTGAACGCACGCCCCATTGTGTCCCCCGGTTACCCCGTCATCCCTCCTACAGGGTTGATTAGGGATGGGGTGGAAGAGGGCCCAGGGAGAGAGTGCCCGTCGTTTACAACAGTGCTGGGAACAGCTCTGTGTCCCCCTCTAGCAGTCTTGGCTCCGTGCTAGACCACCGCAGCCCCATTTTGACCACGTACGACATACGCGAAGGAGTGTAAATGAGTGCCGGGAAGGGTACAGACCACCGCTTACATGTCACTTGAACGGCGCTGCAGTGTGTTGTAAATCCGTGTTTTTTACCAAACCATTAAACTTGTCCCTATGATACCACTGTACGAAAATAACACACACTTCAGGCGAGGTACGTACAATACGCTCAATACACCACGCACATTATAAATACTATTCTCGAACCCTCCAATGTAGCTAAAAACTGCTTTTTCACATAATATACTGGTTAAAACATGCGAAACTATTTTAGGGACCTGCATTGAACCTTGCTACAGACTTTCCACCAATAAAATGATAGGGTCTCCTCTTTAAGTCCCGTAGGTACACGCAGCACGACGAGAACACTGCACGCCAGTACAGAGCATTGCACGTAGGAGCGAAGAGGCAACAGGCGCGCGTGTAAGTATAGTCCTTATCGCTCCCGCGCTTCCCTGCCTCAAACGCGCTAAAAACCTCCAAGTAGGTGTCACCCTTGATCAACAAGACGAGATTATCTGATGAAATCTGTGATCGTACAAGTATGATGTGGAGACCTCGGGTTATATTATGTAACTACTCACTGCGATCGTCTTTATGATAACGACAGCAAGAATGGCAGGTACTCAAAATTGAATGTATATGGTATTCTGTAACGCATCTCTTTATGGATCTTGTTGTGACATCATGTAGGTCGGCAACGCGGTGGACTGCGTTCTGAAAATCAATAATCTGCTCGATTAATTATTTTTTACGTTGTTATAGATAATCTTGTTTCACACATATCATTTAAACAGTAAATGTTGAACTATCAATAGTATTTATTTCTCAATTCCTTCCAGAATAACACTTTTAAAGTAAATATACTTATCTATGTGAGACAAGTTTTGAGATGGTCGTAGTTCATTTTGAGTATCACGAAATAGCAGCACTAACCAGTGGCTACGTTCATCATCTCGTGTTTGCGTTAGAACGAAGCATTCGAGACTATCAAAAGCCAAAAATGAAATATGCTTTTTATATGTATTCCAGGCTCTGTTTGCTTGGAAATTTTATCCTCTTCAGGGCATTTAAATACGCATTTTTAGCCTACTTTCCGAAGGAAATGATAGTTCTGTAAACGAAACGTCAAGGCCTACCTACCATCTAAGCTTTTAAGAACTTCATTAAGAAATTATTTGCACCCATGTAGAGGAAAGTAGGCTTGTTAGTTATTCAAATAACTTCTTGTTTTTCTCCGTGGAGCGTGTTTACTAGAAAGGATAATCCACAATATGTTGGTCATTTTCTTTCCACTGTCGTTCATAAAGTCACCTTGTTGGCGTCTCTTTATAAAATAGAACCACGAGGCATCCTGAACACCGTCATGGCGACATTTTGAGTTACAGAATAGGTACAATTTCGCTTCGTAAAGATAGTTACGGGGTAGCCGTGACGGCAATGAGTTACAGAATAGGACTCCTGGAGATTTCGCGAGTACATTCCACGGTGGAGCCACTTCCCAGAATGCCCGCGTGTCGCGCGAATTGAGTTGTACTGAATCCCTCACTCTGTTCATAGGTACTCGTTACAGACGCGAGAGTAATGAAGGCAGACTAAAAAAAATATCCCTCCGGAGCAATCAAAAAAATTTTTTTTTCATCTATCCTTCCGCTATATTGACCCGTAAAATCCTTTAGTGTCTCATGAGAGCAACGCCAGTGCACTCTGGCAGCGAAAATGTTTAGTTGACAAGCTAAAATTATTGACCTTCTCAACTTGAGTATAATAAGACTTGAAAACAAATATTTGGGATTGCCCATTCCAAGTTTTTTTCTCTAATGAATCCATAAATTTGTACAATACAGATAACGTTTATAACGTCAATTGATGCATCACGCATTCCCCTGTATATGCAGTCACTGACAGGTATTTCTAATAAGTGTTTTTTTTCGAAGTGTTCAGCTGTATATGCGTTACTCGTGAGGCTTCAGCAGTCACGTCTGGTTGCCGAGGTGTTCTCAGCGCACGCCGGCGAGTAATTTCTTACCACGCCGAGACGCGAGGCGTGTTGTCGACACCGCAGCTCCTCCAGAGAGGGCGTGGAAGCGTGGTTGCGGCGGCTACGAAGGGGTAGCCACCCCCAGAGCGGAACCAGTCGCGGCCGATGACTGGCTGGTAATTGATGAGAGCGGCGCGTGCCCCGAGCTGTGTAATGGAGCGTGGAACCACCCAAGACTTTCCCTCCCAGCCTCTGGCCCTGCTTCTTGCCGGCGTGGCTTCTTGCCGGGTGATGGATGTTCCACCCCCCTTCCCTTCGCACCCCTCAACAACCGCAAAAACCACCGCCCGACCACGAATTTGCCCTCCCGCCAACACCTTAACACCCTTGCCGCGGTCTATAGAGAAATCACGCCGAAAATCGGATTCCTCCAGTCCTTGCCCAGTAACTCCTTGTTACGAACGAGCCTCTGATTTTCTCTTCGACGTGGTGCAGCCAATTTCGTTTGCATTGTGAAGTGAATACGTCTACGTAGTTCTGCGCCTGCCGGTAGATGCCACTACTGTCCACGGAAGGGAGAATATAGCAAAAATGAGTTTAGACCTATTATCGTCTTCTGTGAATAAGCTAGATGCCTACAGAACTTTCAAAATATCGTGTTCAGTCAGTGACGCCAACATTTTGTTTGCATTATTTTTTCATCTAACTCAAGCTGTTGTAAAAATATAAAAATATATATACTAACACTTTTAAAACAGTGTCCGTACCCGTATACGATACGGCAATAATTTATTTATATTCTCTGGTTTTTAATATCTCATACATTCCTATAATCAATTTTATTCTGAAATCTAGTATGCACGGAGCACAAGGCAAGAAATATGTGCCTCAAAAAATATCACAAGGCTGAAAATTTGCTGGGCCTTAAAATGCGTGGATGAGCTTGATAAAATGAAAAATGCTATTCGACTCTCTGCTCTTATAAGTGGACATGAATATCCACACACTCTTCAACTCAGCGGGCCACTAACAGCCATTCATTGGAACACCTGATGAACCGTCTGTGTATCGGTGAACGGAAGACATGGCGGAAGCAATGGACAACGTCCAATGAATAGGAACCTGCAAAACTCGCGTTATGTTGTAACTTAAATCCAAAATGCTGCATGTTCTTTTGACTTTTGCCATTGGTCGACAGCTTGCTTTCCTATTATAAGCTCAACGGTTCAGTAACCAATCTCCAGTAAAGCGGCCACAAGGGTAAATGACGTCGTATAGTTGCCAGTAGCCAATGAAATAGCGAATTGAACCCAGGTGCATAAATGGCTTCCCGTACTGTTTCCGCATATGGCTGAATCACTCAGGATTCCTTAACTCCGACACTGAACCTTCCTGATTTGTGCTCAAACAGTTAATAATGACCAGAACACGTTTCACCTAAACAAAATAGCTGGACGACCCTACAGTGTTTTGAACTGTATCTTGTCTCAAAATCTGTTCGCGAAATGTCACTGCCCCTGTCCGTATAGCTAGAGACCTGAAAAATTCGCGAGTTCAATGACCTATAGGCTAGACGGCACAGTCGTATGGACAAATATGCGGATATCACCTGCACATTGGTTGTCTGCTGTGACAGTCGAAGGCAACGATTGGGCCAGCGTTCTCCAGGAGGCGTCAAACACCGTGTGGACCAATGGTTGAAATTATATAAACGCACGTGTCTTGCATTCTAGCTTGTCCCGAAATGAATCATCGAATTTTTCAGGTCTCTACGAAGAGCATGCGATAATTTAGCCTAACGTAATGTTGCCACAGAGTACTTAAAATACAGAGATAAAATAGTTGTCTCGCGGACTCCAGCAGCACACGCCAACGAAATGGCGTCACTGCACTGACCCGTGACACGCCGGAACGCCGTTCCCCAATCAGCGCCTGGTAACTTACTTACCAGTCGGCAGTTTAACCAACAGGGACCCTTACGCAGCACGCGGTAGCCAATCAGATCCAAGGCCTGTTCTCAGAGTCCGCGCAGCCAAACAACGAATGGAAGGTCCACGTCAAAGAAACATCCACTCCATTTCGCCTCCGTGTATTTATTTACTCTGTGATATATCCAAGTATTGGAAGTGCTAAAGCCTGTATGCGACGATAGAATTGTCCGTACAAGCTCGGGCGGTAGCTTCCTCGAGACCTGCTACCCGAGCCTTCATGCAAGCTGTTATGGAGGGTTCTTTGGAATAACATATCCAACGATACTTGCTGCCGCACAAGTAACGAAAAGGGAATTTTTTATGATTTCACTTCTGCAAGTGTGGTTCAGGAACAATCTCCACTCACGACTTCAACATTATACGTGTATGCACAGAGCCTTATGGTTTAGATGTTATGACTAAAACTTTTGTGTGAGAGAAGCACGAATGTTTACCATGATTTACACACAATGCTGTTTTAGAATCAATTAATATTTTCGTGGTCTGTTTATTTGCTATTCGTGTTTTAAGCTCTTTCTCAAAACGAAATAAACAAAATGAATCTACAGCCCTCTCTCTGATTGGCTAAAATTTCAACCTTTTAGGAAACCTGCCATCGAAAATTGCACATGGCCAATTACGAAAACCTCCATGCAAACGGTCAGCAGATGGCCAACTCTTCCATAGAGTTATCCATTCAAGCGGCCATGCAGGCTTGCATGTAATCATCCGAGGAATTTTCCATCGTTGCATCATCTCTAGTAGTACGTGTCCTTGCCTCTCGCTCGACAGCCGCTGTAGACAGCAGAAGGCCTGCTACATCTCAGCTGCTGGCGGCACCGTGAGGTTGTCCGAGGCCCCCTAGGTTATTGACGATCCCCCTACCACCCTCTCAAATCCTCGCGGGCAATAGTGTGAGTGAAGGTTGGGGAGGTAGGGAATACTCCCCAAGTCAATAACTCCCGCCGGCTCGTGCTATATCTCACGGGCCCAGGCAGGTTCCTGAACATCTCCCGCCCCCCCAACACCTTCCTCATCAATTTTCCAGGGGGTGAAGGGCGTGTAGAAGGGCATCCGTCATCTCGAGACCACCTGGTGATGCTCCTCTCTTACCTTTCACCCCTGATCTCTAACCCTGGCTACTCTACCAATCCTCCATTTGACGCGGCAACACCGTGGTACAACGCCTCCATATACGCCAACTGCAACTATTCCGAGAATCATGCCTTCTACCAAATACAATTACTATATTTTCTAATAAAACGACTCCATTTATTAATGCCTTCCAGAAGAGCAACTTGAATACTTTAAAAATTCTAGCTCGGGCAACGATTGTGTGAAAATTTCTCTGCCCTTGAAGCACAATACTAGCACTGATATGCTTCAATTGATTCGCTAGTATTTATGATGATTTTATATCAACACTATGAATCATCAATTGTAATTTTCGTGAACGAGAAAAAAAAATGTTATCAGAATTAACAGGATGAACTGTGTATCGTGTACCACAGGATAATTCTCTAAAAATTAAGTCACAGCTCGCCCACTCATTGGCTGACGACTAGCCAATAGTAGAAGTTGTCAGTACGCTAAGAATATCCGGTATAATTTGGACCAATAGGACGCTGGTAAGTGTAAATGAACGAACCAATAAAACTGGTGCTCCTGTTGTGGAAAGTACATAAAGCTCAATTCTACCACAGAGTATTTATAAATAAAGGATGTCAACAGCCGATTATACCGCTAACTCAATCCACACACGCCAGCAAAATGGCGTCAATAGTTAGCAGCAATATGCCGGAACATCGTTCGGTTAACCTACTCGCCAGCCGGCAGCCCAACCAGTAGACAACCTATCACAGCAGCCAATCAGACCAAGTCCCGTTCCTACAGCCTTGCGTAGCCAATCAAAGAACACGTGCGCCCACGTCAAAGGAATCGCCACGCTATTACGTATCTTTGTACTTATCTACTTTGTGGTGCATCTACCCCACATGCTACCTGCAACCAATACGAAATTCGTGCTCTGTCTAGTGGTTAGACTACTCGCCTCCCACCTAGGCGAACCGAACTCGATTCCCGGCGGGTCGTTCCCGGATTTCCGCATGAGGGAATCGTGCCGGAAGATGCCAGCACCCGGGGGGGGGGGG
>NQII01001233.1:192404-235458 GCA_002778355.1 Clitarchus hookeri
GGGGTAATCTAGGGGATTTCCTGTTTCCCCCTGCCCTTGCACTCCGACGCTTCTACATACTCACCTCACTTCATTCTTAGACTCTCAAAACCTGTATGTTAAGAGTCGCCCAAATCTCTCTACTCCAATCCATTGTTAGGGACGTGCAATTTTCGCGTCATAATATGACAGCACGTTAGACTTCACCGTCCTATACAGGATGATCCTCATCTCCTGGTATAAACCTCACTAGGTCGTTCATTATGTAAAATGAGGTAGAAAACATTGTACGACTAACAACCTAACTTGAATTTATTGGAAAAACAATAACATTAGTTATTTGACACTTGTCTGAGACTAAATGAGATGAGACAACAAATTCGTTAGTATAGTTAGCCTTTCGTTGTGCATACATATAGAAGCTAGATATGTTTTGTTATTTAAGCGCCAGACGGTCAGGTAATTATTTATGACAGCATCTATGGCATCGAGACATGCCCGATCATCGCATACAAATTATTTCTGGATGCAAATGAACTTTGATATTTTCACACAAAATTTTATATTACTAAAAGGTCGGACATGTATTGTATATAAAACGTGGGTTTTTACAGGGAAAAAAAGTAAATGTGACACCCGTCACGCCGTTTGGGAAAATGCTTTGCGCGCTTCAGCTGCGGGTAAAACGGCAGCAGGCAGTCTACAGCCTAGTGGCTGGACGAGGGAGAAGCCCTAGAAAGTAGAGACCCAGGCTCTCAGGCTAACCTCGTTAAGTGCGGCCGGGGTTGGTCGCCGGCCGCATGACGTCACGAGCCGCCCCCGGGGGACTCCTGAAACGATCCGCCAGGACGTGCGTGCAATACGCTTTTCACTCGCGTGCGTTCAGAAACACAACGAGCGATTCTAGCTTAACTTGGCCCTCGTGAACGGATGGGGGGGAGTTCGTCAAGAGATTTGGACGGCTTTTAACATCGGGTCCTTGAGAGCCGACGAGGGTGAAACTATCTGAGAATGGAGCAGCGTCGGAGTGAAAGACGGAGAAAACAGGAAATCCCCGAGAAAATCCGCAGACCAGCGGCATCTTCTGGCACGATTCCCACGTGCGAAATTTTGGGAGCGACCCGCCGGGAATTGAACTTGGTTCGGCTTGGTGGGAGGCGAGTAGTCTAACCACTACACCACAAATGAAAAATTTACTCTCACGAACTATTTCAGGTCTGAAAAACATCTATCGACAATATCATACTTGAATAAAGCGGATAAATTGGTAAACACGATTTACTCGATTCACTGCACTCATATATTACGTGAATATGCCCACGCCTTTGAATATAGCGGGCCATTAAAAACTATCCATACACGTCGAGTCAGGCCATTTTGAGTCATGGCTGTATGGTAGTAAATTGAATATACTTACCATTTAAATATAACTTTTGTTAGAATTGCCAAAGAAATTTTGTTCAAATTTCTATTTACTTGTAGTAATTAGCATAGTGGGTGCCAACCCACTCCCTTTTGTGAAGGGTCAATTTTTGTGACATTCTTCAGACAGAATAAAAGGAGGTCAGCTTACTCAATTACGCAGTGNNNGGGGGGGGGGGGGATCAACACGCCCAGAAGGCCGGATATATCAGTACTACCCCTGCAGAGATATTGAAAATTAATATAACAATAATTGATTATATGAGACTGTTTGTCATATGTAGGGAATTTCATTAATGTATTACATTAATGTAAATATATTAAAATTTGATTGAGGAGCAATAAACGGGGCGACCGAAACCGACAAGTATGTTCGCTATTGTTTGTATTAGAAGTGCCTGATTGGGTAGGATTAGTGCCGGGTTTTGGAACCGCGGTCTTCGGAATTCTCTTGTGTTTTTAACACTCGCTGGCTGAGTCTCACCATGCGTGGTCGGGGGAGTCTCGCGAAGGCACAAGGCCCGGAGTATTTCCTTAAGGCTCCTGACTACCTGAAGCTTTTTCCCGCGTTTGAGACCGAGAACGGCGGGGGCGATAAGGACGACACTTCCACGTGCATCAAGTGCGCCATCGCCACTAAGCGCAAGGCTCTGGAGTTCTCGTCGCACTGCGTGTACCTATGGTACTTTCAGTGGTGACCCTATTATTTTATTGGTGGAAAATCTGTAGTAAGGTTCAACGTAGAGCCTTTGAGTAATTTTGTGTGGATCTGACGCGTATAATTTGAGATGCAGCGCTTTGAAAAAGTCGTTTTCAGACATTTTGGAGTACTGTGAATTGGTGTTTCTAATATGCGTGACGTCTTGAAAGCAATCAACAGCCCTCGTCTGAAGTGTGTGTTCCTTTCGTATATCAGCACTTTGGACGCGCGTGTAATAGTTTCGTTGAGAATCGTGTATTCCAAACGCACAGCAACGCAGTTCAAGCGCCAGGTAGGCGGGAGCCTTAAGTTCCTCGCTGCTCGTCAGGCGCTGAGAGGTCGGGGGTGGCTAGCGAGAGAACGGTGTCTGCGGTTTTATTTTATTACATTTATAATACTTTCGCATCCGAGAAGTTTCACTGATAGGTCGAGTTTCAGAGCAAAGAAGAGGCGCAGATCGCGCGTCATTGAGACTTTGACAAAAGTGAGACAAACAATAGCTGGCCTAATTTATGATTCTTGGCAACCATAATAAAAAAATCCATGTGTGTGATTTGTAACTTCACCTAGTAAAGAAACAGTGAAAATTTTAAATTAATCACTGAGGTGACAATATATATAGTAAAACGTTTCCGTACTTTTTACAAGCAGTTCATTGGAAACTAGTTACCAAAGATTTTCTTGTAACTCTACAGCTGAAATATTGTACATTTACAAACACATTATTTTGGGAAACTACTGAAGCCTACAACATTTGCATGTTAAAATTCAACATTAGCTTTAAACATTCTGGGGCCGCAGTGGCTGAGCGGTTAGCCTGCTCACCTCCCACCAAGGCAAACCTGGTTCAATCCCCGGTCGGACAACTCCCGAATTTTCGCATGTGGGAATAGTTCTGGACGATGCCGCTGATCAGCGGGTTTTCTCGGGGATCTCCCCTTTCCCCCGCCCCCATTCATTTCGGCGCTACTCCATACTCACCTCAATCAGCCTCATCGGCTCTCAAAACCTCGCTGTTAAGAGCCGCCCAAATCTCTTGACTAACTAACTTTTACGCATTATACACAAAAGTTTTGTGAAATTTACTTTAATTTTTGTAGTGTTACAAAAATACATTTGCCAACTAGTTTCGAAATAACTCCTTGTATAAATACAGAAATATTTACAGTGTAGATGTGCATGTCTCGCTGAAAACTAGGTCCCAGTAAGGTATAGGAAAGCGAACTTTACAACCTGATGAGCCTTCTGTGGACAAGTGAACGGAAGACATAACGAAAGCAATAAGCAACGGCTAATAAAATTTTCAGCTATTCACAGGCACATAGATATATTTTCGCATCTAGATTTGCCGCATGCGTTAATTTTGCTGTGTGATCACTCCGAGTGATGAAGATATTAAACACAATGTCACGGAATATGTATGTAAATTACCGAGGCGGTTGCTCTGATGTGGGTGAACTCACTCGTTGATTGGCTGTGCGAAACTCTATAGTTAGTGGGCTTGTGTCTGCCTGGCCACTACACGTTGCGGAAGATTCCCTATTGGTTGGACTGCCGGCTGGCTGGTGAGTTACCAGGCCCTGACTGGTGGACGGGGTTCAGAACAAGACCGACTATTGGCCTTCTACGCACGTACCCAAACATTGACCTACCCCAAAGGAACACAACTGTCAAAGTCACATGGTCAACAGTGATGAACGCGTTTGTTCATATCTTAATATTCACAATACAAGCACTTTTATATGAATACAATACTTTTACCCACTTTAATTTAATATAACTGCATTACATACTGGTTATAGGATGTCTACACGCGTCTCAAGGCATTTGTTTAGGCCTACTAACCAGTTTTCCATCCTCAAATACAATCCATACCATCTTCGTTAGACGTGTTGGCAGAAGATCAGTTCAACGTCGTACACGGAGGTGCAGCCAGCGAGATCGGTCTACCTCATCTTTTAGTCTATGGTTCCGACATGTTGGTGGTCAGTGACGTCATTTTGTTTGCGTGTTTGGCTAACTGGAGTTCGCGGTAAATGCTGCTGTTTCATTTCTGTCACTTACCTTCTCTGTGGCAATGGCTTCTGACGCGGTAGTATGAAGCGGTCTCCTACACCGAAGCTTCGAGCAAACGGGTTCCTGGTATTTGCTTAATCCCCCNCATCAAACTTCTAAGAGAGCATCCCAACCCCTCTTTTTACTACACTGGCGTCTTCCCAGCAAACACGGAGAGAAAGGAAACTCTCCTAGCCAATTAAACGTGGCCGGGATAAACCAAGTACGGAAACGTGATCTTCCGCGAGGGAATCCACATGATTTTCCTAAGCCTTTTTATTATTATTTTTATCTTTCTCTGCGTTTCCCTGGGGTTTTGTTTGTCCCAGTTCAGCGCGGCGCCTATTCCGAGAATAAATAAAGCTCTTTAAAACCGCAAAATGCTTCCCTTAGCCTCTTCTTTTTTTTTCAGGTGCTCCCTAATCCGAGTCGAGGTCACGCTACTGAAATTTAAATTAAGTAGTGGGAGATCCTGTGCAGGCAAGCAAGAAAAGCCGTCTCCGCTCAACGAGCAGAAATAATTTTAACAACTTAACCAATGCATTAATTTTTCGTTCAAAGTGTTGCAAAACAGGACATTTTTGGTCTGACAAGTACTGGCGAATTTCTTGTAATCACACGAAGGAACCCATGAAAATAATTTTTACTGGAATTTGGCGCCGCCACTAAGCAATAATAAAATTTTCGTGTGCTAACAAAAGCCAATAGCAGAAACCTGGAAAACGACGCTATGTTGGTGCTAGCTCTGGCCTTGTAAAACACCAACCACAGTTTTGCCTTAATCCATTCACGGTTACTTCACTCTTTTCTGAAGCCCTGCTAATGTTCTACTTCCAGGATATTCCTCCGCCTCATGCAAACTAAGTTTATTTAAGTCTACAAATAACACCAAACGACAACGCACCGATTTCGTGCGCACTTAAATGTAATGATATTTTGCATGAGTAGGTGCTGCCAACACGTAATGTTTTCTCACTGTTTTTATTCACATTTATTATAAATGAATTATTATAATTAATAATTAAAATACAGGTAAAATTTAATTTAACAGAAAATAAGATACTTTCATATTAACAGAGGCGTAAAAGGCTTGTGATACATGGCATATTTAGGAAATAACTAAACACGTCATACATGGGGTCATTTTTTCAAAGGTTTGATTAAAAAAGTGTGAAGAAATTGCGAATAGGCAATATTTTGCAAAACGTCATACGTGAACGAGTAGGCACATACTCGGGATAATATGTTATGGGGTTAATTGTTACATAGATATATTTGCGTATTTACAGACCTCTAGGATGAAATTCACAGTTGTGTGTATGCTCGAGCCACAGACCAGGTAAGCGTACAGAAACGGAATGGAGCGTGGTGTTCTGACGTGGATGTACCCATAACCTGATTGGCTGCGCGAGGCTCCGGGAAATTGTTTTGGTGTCCGATTGGTTACTGGGCGTTGCGAAAGATTCCCTGTTGGCTAAGCTGCTGGCAATTTGAGTTGAGTTGAGAGATTTGGGCGGCTCTTAACAGCAAGATCTTGAGAGCCGATGAGGGTGGAATGAGGTGAGAATGGAGCAGCAGCGCCGGAATTAGAGGGCGGGGGAAACAGGAGATCCGCGAGAAAACCCACCGGCCTGTGGCATCATACGGCAAGATTCCCACATGCGAAAACCCGGGAGTGACTCGGCTGGGGATTGAACAAGGTTCGCCTTGGTGGGAGGCGAGCAGGCTAACCGCTCAGCCACCACGGCCCCCATGACCACAGAGTACTTAGGGGAACACAGAAGTGAAACATCCACTTATATCGCGAACTCTAGCTGCACGCGCCAGTAAGAATTGCATCACTGGCCAGAAAAATGTTGTAACGCCGTTCGCCAATCAACGAGTGCTCACCTATACTTAGAGCTAGTGATTTTTCGCGAAAGAAATTTGAGTATAGGTTAGACTTCAATACTATAGGCATCCAACTGCAGTTTGTCTATTGCCATTGGTTACTGTCTGCGTCAGAAGGCGTTTTCATATTTGACCGGATCATTCGGAATTCGGCAACATCAGCACTGCTCGTACGGGATTCGTGTGCAGACAGTTAATACGTGTCGAAAAGTAAGTCAACCAATCAAGATAGGTAAACGACCCTTCACTGTTTTCACGAAACTTCACTATGCCTACCAATATGGTGTACCAGTTCTGTGAGACATTAAACTATTTTCATACTTAATAGCGTATAATAATGATGTAGTAATTTGTAAGTACATAATGTATAAAATGTTATTGTATTGTAATAAACAAAGAACATCTGAAATGCTTATTTTAATTTTTACCTAGGGCCTTTCGTGTTGCCCACCAATATTTGGGGACGTTGTTGCCACAGTTATCTCTATCGAGAGTCTTACGAAAACGTCCTCGTGACTACTGAATAATTTGAAAGCAAGCACTCACTTCATCACCAAGTTCCGAGATTACAACTTGACATTTTAAAATGTTATTATTTTTGCATAGCCCCTTTCTACCAATTTGTTAACCTTCATGATGTACTATGGTACACTTATTACAATTTTCAAATTGCTTATTTTTACAAACCCCTGAAGACTTTAAGGAATGTGTAGTTGTTTCCTAGCTGCGTATAATCTTGATTCCTCTTCCTTTAACGACTTATCATATTACCCCGACTATACTCATTCACGTGTGACCTATTGCAAAATAGATGAAGCCACGATCGTTACTGTACAAGGTCAGAAGCTAGTCAAAATACAGACAGCGCCTTTCCGGGGCAATGCTATTGGCCGCTGCTAGCATAAACAAATTTTATTATTGGTTGGTACCAGTGCCATAGACAATTAGAAACTATTTTTATAGGTTAAGCCATGTGAATATTACCAGGAATTCGTAAGTACTTGTCACGCCAAAAATTTCCTCCGTTGCAAAACTTGGAAGGAAAAATGTATGTATAAGTTAAGGAGTTAACTCATTCAAACCCAGTGTAGACAATTGTGTTCATTACGCACGTGTGTGTAATTTTAGATCTGTACTGCATAATGAGAACTTTAATGACCATTGATCTCGCCTATCGGAGAACGAGTCGCAATCAGTCTTACTGGTCTAAGTCGTGATTGGTTAGTATAACGGTTGCCAAACAAATAGCCCACAGCTCGTTGGCTGTGACAACGAAGCAAGTGTTTTGTCAACTAAAGTACAGAACTCATCAAAAATTAATTTTTTTTTGCAACACTTGAAACTGTATATTAAAGTTGGTCCGAAAGGGTGAAAAAATGTTAAACTTACGTTGGGTAAAGCTCTACAGCGTAAAGTACGTAAAAATGTTTGCTGAACACGTAAACGATATTTAGAAGTCACGCCTTTAACTTAGTTTTAACCTTCTCTCGTCTCGTGAACAACCGCGGTGCGAGGCGGCACTGCCAGCCTCCATCCCTCCCTCAGTTCTCATCTCCTCCCCCTTACCAATCTTCCAGTGGCCTTTCTCCTTTCCTGCCACTTCCGGTACGCGGGTTCCCGAGGGCGGGAACGGGGAAACGTCGCAGGGAGACGTAGGTGCGTTTTCCAACAGGGAGAGACCTCCTGATATTCAGCAGGCGTCACCTGCTGCCGACACGATACAATATCTCGCGAACCCACCTCGGCTAGGAATTCGCCGACCTCCCCTCCGTCCTCTTCATCGAGCTTTCTACATCTCTCTCTCTCTCTCTCTCTCTCTCTCTCTCTCCAAGACGTGAAAAGAAGTCCTTGAGACGTGAGGCGGACTGAACGACTCCGTCCCGCCAATACGGCTGCGACGCTGAGGAAATAGCACGTTCGCTGCCGGATACGCCGTCCAACGAGAAACGTCTCGACAAGTCCCGCTTCACCAACTGGGTTTTTCATTCTTCAGTGCAAAAAAAAATACAGCTTGTCAATAGCTCAACCCGCATCGAACACGCGCGCACAGAAAAAAAAATGAAATGTAACTGGTAGCGACGTAGTTTTTTTTACAGAATCGCATTACGCACGTGTCGCTAATTTTTGGCATGTACTGCACACTGCTCAATGACCAATGTTCTTACCTGTGGGTAAATGATTCGCAAACCTTCTTACTTGTCTAAGTCACAATTGGTTCATGTTTCTGTNCCAATGTTCTTACCTGTGGGTAAATGATTCGCAAACCTTCTTACTTGTCTAAGTCACAATTGGTTCATGTTTCTGTAGCCGAACATACAGACCACAGCTTATTTGCTGTGACACCGGAACAAGTGTTATGTCGACTTGAATAAAGCATGCATCATAAATTGTTTTGTTTGTAACACCTGAAAACGTAAATTAAAGATGGGTTTGAAAGGGTTAACATCGAGGTCTTGAGAGCCGACGAGGGTGAAGCGAGATGAGTACGGAGCAGCGCCGTAAAGCAAGGGCGGGGGAAACTGGAGATCCCCGAGAAAACCCACCATATGCGAAAATCTGGGGGCAACCCCAACGGGAATCGAACCAGGTTCATCTTGTTGGGAGGCGAGTAGTCTAACCACTACACCACCGTGGCCCCTCCACTTACAAGATTAAAATTTGCTTCGGTAACGGAACTTTTAAAAATATTAACCAAGCTGCTGATAATACCACCGCAGAAATAATTTACTGGAACTCCGCCCACTCAGAAGATTGCCTAAAGCGTATTATTGGAACCTCGAAAANACCACCGCAGAAATAATTTACTGGAACTCCGCCCACTCAGAAGATTGCCTAAAGCGTATTATTGGAACCTCGAAAAACCCGCATTATTTTTTGAGCCATGCTGGATTTCACTATCCTATAGAAACTTGAGCAAAACTGGTGATTTCATTTGCTACTGTCCTTTATACAGATTAATTGTGCGACCGCTTTATACGAAATTGGTCACTCTACCGTTCAAATTTTCTTATTCAATAAAAGAGTCCCATCAGGCTTGCCACAAAAATTGTCGACCAAAGGCAGAATGAAAACGTGCCTGTAACTTCTAAAAGTTTAGTTCACCACCAGATAAAAACGCGAATGTCTATTAAAGGAAAGAAATGTCTGGAATTTTTGAAGCATAATGTTTTAAGAAATCCAAGTAAAACAAAAGCATTTATAATGAGCGCTGATGGGTTTGTTATTTTTTTTTATATATTCTTCTCGACCTTTAACTTAATTTGAAATTCACGGAATTTTCCCTGCATTACATCATATAACGCTAACCAAAGTGTGTTTAAAAACGTACTGGCATTTTGTTGCTTCTTTGACTAGATGATGTACTGTTAAGGTAGCTCATTCCCTCCAGACGTTCGGTATTCTAATCGACTTAGTCAAATGGGGAAGTAACCTCACATACGAATAAATAACTGGCAATATATGAAATATACATTCCGGCATTTATTCAGTGTTTCGGAATTTCATAGGCCGACGAATTCTCCTACGATAAATTATCTCTAAACTTGGTCTACCCTGGGTAGCTTGCAGTGCCAAAACACACATTCCCTGTTTTGGAAGAGGTAAACAGCACCTCTAGTGTTGCACACGACACGGTCACAGACTACTGAAGAATACAGAGGTGGAACAACCGTTTATACCGCGAACTCCAGCCGCACACGCCAGCAAAATGGCGTCAACGGTCAGCAAAACGCTGGAACGCCGTTCGCCAATCAGCGCCTGGAACGTAATTGCCATCCCGACAGCCCAGCCCACAGGAAACCTTTCGCAGCACGCGGTAGCCAATCAGACGCGAGGACCGTTCCCGGAGCTCCTCGCAGCAAATCAGAGAATGAGTAGGTCCACATCAAAGGAACCGCCACGCCATTTCGTATCTGTGCAGTTGCCTACTCTGGACGTGATGTCGCCCGCACTCACTACTTTTCCCATTCCCAACCTTGGGGCTGCGGTGGAGTATTTGCCAGACTACTCGCTTCCCAACAAGGCGAGCAGGGTTCAATTCCCGGCGGGGTCGCTCCTGGATTTTCGCACGTGGGNAGCCGGGACACTTTAAAGGCGCGTTAATTCGCATTCTTTAGACGCGACTGATTCAATTAAAACATTCCCCCCTCCTCTCCCCTTCCCACCCCAAAGCAACTTCTCAAGGAACTTAACGCCGTCCTGAGGAATTAAATTTACTAGCATCGCGGAAGAATTGCTTAACGCCAGGCCAATGAGTCTCCGCTTAAATAAACAGTACCTCATTTCTTTCTTCTCCTGCAAAAGTGCTTAAAAAATAATGAAATTATTATATGCCCATTTCTTAATATATATTTTTTTTTCACTTATTTTCATGAAATTATGCTTTGTATTTAAATGAACATTACTTTTTACTCATAATAGAACTGGTGATTGTATTACACACTAATATTAATTTAGATTTTTCAAGAATACGTATATAAGTTTGTATTCTAATTCTACCTGGAATAAAAATAAAATCCACATATTATTAGACTTAATCAATGAAACATGTTTTTATAGTGGTAAACAAGTATTAAATTACTGTTACCAAATATATGACTGATAGAACTAAATACGGTGAACTAAAACTAAACTTTTACAGCCAATCAAGTGTATGGTATATATGACTAAATCAGTGCAGTATCTTGCCACTTTTTGAATAAAATCTTTAAGAGTAACTCCATATGACGTGTTTAGTTGTTTCCTAAATATGTAATTCTCCATAAGTTTATCATACATCTATTAATATAAATGTATCTTTTTTTTTTAGTTGAATAGAACCCCTATTTATATTTTATCTGCAAATTATAATATTTCATTTATAATTAATATAAATAAAAACAGAGAAAAAACAGGTATGTTGCTAATGCCTAGAATAAAACAGTTCTCATGTAAAACCTTATTAAACCGAGTGCGCACATACGAGGTGAGTTTTCATTTTGGTGTAATTTTCTAAGCTTGGTTAAGAAATTGTTTGTATGAGGCCGAGGAATATTTTGAGAGTACTTTAGCAGGGTTTCAGAAAAGTTGGAGTGAGTGAATGAAGAGATTTTGGCGACTCTTAACTGCGAGGTCTTAAGAGCCGAAGAAAAGTTGGAATCAACCCCGAATTAACTAAAGCAATAAACCTACATAAATTTTTTTTTGTAAGCCTGCAGAAATTCAGCTGCAGAATATTAACACGGTAACATATTATCCCAAGTATACTCGATCACATCTGACATATTGCAGAATATGTTAAATCATGGTCGGTGCCAGAAGTTAGCACCAATTCAGACAGCACCTTTCCCTGGGCCACGCTATTGGTTGTTGCTGATACACCAACTATTTTATAATTGGTTTCTTCTCATGCCATGGCTCTATTGAAACACTACAATAGGTTTCAAAGTGCCAGTTGCTGTAAGAAATTCCGAAGTACTGCACACGCCAAAAATTTCTTCTTTTGCAACATCAGAAACGTAACATTAACGCGTGTCATAACAGGTTAAACTAATATTTGAAGCTGAGATATTATTATTTAAATTCACATCAGTGTTTCGATAAAGTGTTTCAGCGGAAAGATGACGTAGGAGTTAACGGAGAACGAGAATCAGGATACTAAGACATGAGTCGCCAGTTTCTCGGGTGAGGCAGACACACTCGGGGAACGACACACCTGCCAGGACGCAACCGTATAGTCAAAATTGGGTAGAGTGCGCATGCGATGCTCACAGTAGCTACCCTCCATGTTGCAATAATGGACTGCTTTTCTGCCAACAGCACTGTCAAAAACAACGCGGATAGAACTTGCGACTAGATCACTGTTTATGTAAGATATTTGTACTCTTCACATGTCATAGCTTTAATGCAACTTACTATAACATGTATATTTAAGTTTATCAGGGCTTGTCTATTCATATGATATGGTTGGTATGACACATTTATCACAGTTGACCTTGCAACTTCGTCAACTGTACCGTCAATGAGCAAGTCAATGTTGTGGACATGCGTATAACCAGCGGCGTGTGGTGAACTGTTGCAAGGCAAGCTGGTGCTTGCTCATTGCTGTACATTCTCGGTGCACGCAGCAGGAGTCAGTAACCACCGTGCAGCCTGGGGGAACTGAGTGCATTCCGACCACTCACAAGCGAGCAGCAAGGGATACATTACACGCGTCCTGTGGCGTCAGCTGCCGAGCTACGTTTTACTGATGGAAGTGTAAACTAGCAAGGAACAGGGTACAGTACAGAACTAACGCCAGCTTACCTCGCAAAAGTTCAACGCACGCCACTGCGTATAACAGAAAGATGGTCTACCTCATCTCGAGTCNAACGCCAGCTTACCTCGCAAAAGTTCAACGCACGCCACTGCGTATAACAGAAAGATGGTCTACCTCATCTCGAGTCTATGCAGGGAACTTCCCCGAGATGGGAGAAGATTCCCGGCTGTCTGGACCGAGCTCCCACTCTGCGTTGACAGTTTCTGAAGGAAGAGGTAAGGGGGAGGAGAGGCCCTCAAAGAACATAATTACCGCTCAGCAGTTCCGCTGGAATTAACAACCACCCCCTCCCGCCCTCAAACCCTGTTTAATCACCCACCGTACTCTTCGAAAAAGCAATCACTCCCAAGATTCTCAAAGTCTCTTAGCCACACGCGCCCTCTTGCTGGAGGGGCCTCAATAATTTTGTGTAATTTTTACTCGAATATTTTCATAAAGTTCAATAAAAATTATGAGCCAATTTCGTGAGTAATTTTATCAACGTGGCATACTTACTCTGAACTGTTACAGCAATACGTTATTCANATTATGAGCCAATTTCGTGAGTAATTTTATCAACGTGGCATACTTACTCTGAACTGTTACAGCAATACGTTATTCAAGGAGCCACGCTTCAAGCCAAACACAATCCCAGATCTAACGGAAAGTCAATGAATGCTCAGATGAAGTGTAACAGACAGCTAGAAGAATTCTAAAAGCGCATCTCTTTTAAAGGAAAAAATTGGTTCAACGCCAGCAGTTAGATGAACAGAAAATGTGACTATAGTCTATTCGCGGTTTCTTCTCACTTTTCGAATCAAAACTTTTAACTCCCGACGTGCATAACGTTCTTGCTTGTTTCCTGTATATGCTATTTATCAGAAACATTTTATACTTCTGTGAACATAAAAATACATAATTTTTGCTTAAATTAAACTTTTTTTTTTAATATTTGCTCTATAAATTATATTATTACATTTACAATTAATATGATTAAAAACAGAGAGAAAATAGGTGTGTTAGCTCCAGGTAAGAAGCCGTTCTTATGCAAAATATTACTACACGAGTGCGGTGCGTAGTCACTTTGGTGTAATTTTCTATAATTGCTTAAGCTGTGTTTGCATTAGGTGGAGGAATATTCAGAAAGTAGAAGTTAAGCAGGACTTCATGAAAAGTTGGAAGCAGCCGTGAATAGACTATAACAAATAACACCTGGCACTCATTTCTGATTGCAATTTTTTTTTTTCTTTTACGTGTATTCGCCGCGTCAAAGACGAGTTGAGATATTTGGGCGGCTCTTAACAGCGAGGTCTTGAGAGCCGATTAGGGTGAAATGAGGTGGGAATGGAGCAGCGCAGGAATGCAAAGGCGGGTGAAACAGAAGATCCCCGAGAAAACCCGCCGACAAGCTGCATCGTCCGGCAAGATTCCCACTTGCGAAAATCCGGCTCGCCTTGGAGGAAGGCAAGCAGTCTAACCGCTCAGTAACCGTGGCCCCTGCGTCAAAGTAGGCATTGCGCCAATAATATATCTGCCATTCAAAACCCAAACATTAAAATATTTATCCATTAGGTTCCGCAAAATCTATTTTGGAACTGTAAGAAAATACATGTTTTTTTTCAAAGGACAATTCGACAATCAGTGGACTGATGCAATAATTAGCCAAACTGCTAATTACAGCTCTAGAACGCCTGTATATTTTATACAGGAGTCAACATTCAATGGCTGTTCACAGTAAACTGAAAACTTCTGAAATCCCTGCTTAAGATCAACCTGTATGCACATTGCGTGTTCTTCCAACATATGTGAAATGCATGTGTCGGTCAAGTGAAACCGTACGATTATTAGAAATGTTAATATTTTAAAACTTTTTTGACAATGTAGACACTTATTTATATGCCCAAAACACAGAAAACCAAATAAATAATTTCAGTATTCACAAATGTTTACTGTTAATTCAACGCACTGTTACAATTTTTTCTCAAATTCAGTGTGCTAAACCAGGTTCGTTAAGGCATGGTGGTCTTAGTTAAATAAATGAGTTAATTATAGTTTCCTAATATTTTTTGCAATATGAAAATTTAAAATTCTCTCGACAGTTCCAATATTAACAATAAAATCCGTATTACAGATTCATTCTGCCACACCTCAGTTTTGTCCAGGGTCCCACCAGTCCGCAATGTTCTAGAGTTCTCCGAGCGCTCTCATGCACAGATTAGCCTTCACTCGTCAGGTTTTACACCCTCTCGTCCATTCTCACCACGAACACCTCGTCCGCCGTCTTCTTGCAATCTCCCGTCGTCGTCCGTTCCTCACCGCACTTGACTACACTCCCACACTCAGCCAGATGGCCTCCGCCAAAAACTGCCAACAGTCTAACTGTGGCATGTATTTATAGGGTCGTAGGCCATCGCCCAGAAATGTCTCTAAATACAGCGTTGCGCCGAGGGTCCTAGTTCCCAGAATATTCTTGTGCAACCTCTAAACTCTTCGGCTTCTCCAGCAGGGGGGTGAAGGAGGGACTGTGACACCAGCCTGGTCTCGCCACTGTCAATCATTCCCTGGCCGCCCTGAGGGGGAGGGCGACGAGGCAGCGACCAGGTCTGCCAGGGGAGAGGGGAGGGTCGAGGTAGGTCCACCCCTCCCCCAACCGAGAGCCGAACCGCGCATAACGGGAGCTCGCGGCAGGTGCGAGCTACAACGTCCAAACATGGAACTACTTTCCCTCCGCCACGTCGTTACCAACCAGCCAGTGTGCGTTTTAAAATATACGCAGTAGTGGCAGTGACATTTTTCAATAAAAGTGCACAATTAACACCTAAGTATATTTTCCCGAGTAAACCCGTTCACGTCCGACATTTTGCAGAATAGGTTAAATCATGATCGGTGCTGTGCAGGTCCAGAAGTTAGCGCCAATTGAGACGGAGCCTTTCCCTGGGCAATGCTATTGGTTGCTGCTGATACACCAACTATCATTTAACTGGTTGCTTCTTATGCCATGGGTCTACTGAAACACTTTCAATAGGTTTCAAGGTGTTGTAAGAAATTCCTAAGTACGGCACATGCCGAAAATTTCTTCTTTCGCAACATCTGAAACGTAAAATTGATGTGTGCTTAAGAGGTTAACACTGAACAGCCTAAACCAGAATTTGCGGGTGTTCATGACATTGAAACCACGGGACGTTTTGTGGCTGCACCAGTTAGATACCGACCGAGTAGAGAACCTCCACTGATTCTTTCGAGATTATGTCAATCTCAGTCTCCCCACGGCAAATATAAAAAAGAGATTAGCATTTCCCTGCAGTTCTGAGGATACAGGGAGTTCCACGCAGAAAAAACGAAGAAAATACAAGTCAACCTAGTGTGGATATGCAAATAACAGAACAGCCTCTTTTTTCCAAAATTCTTAAGTCTATGAAATCAATTACACATCACATTGGAACTACATCTGGAGCCTTCATTCTGTCTGCTGAATGAAGTACTCGATCCACGCTGGCTGCATGGTATCATACTGTAAATTGACTTAAGATGATACTATTTCCATACAATGTATGTGTCAAAAACTTCCATTACCGTTTAAGAAGCTTATCAGAATTTTTTTTACAGTTAATGAATGCGTGTAGCCAACAGTGATCGTATATTTGGTTTGATGATCTTCGTCTTCGTTGCTATAATGGTTCGTAATAAAACCAGGGCGTGGATTTGATGTGTCAATGGCTTAATAAAGACACGTTCCTGGATTAGCAGTACTAATTATAGCATGTTAAAAATTATACATATATTAAAATTGGAGGTGTGTTTGTATACATCCTACGTCAATAATGTGCAACAGAAGAGTTTTTTTTTTTATATTTTCATACGTTGCATACCGTTACGTTTGTGCTTATTGCACAACAGCGCCGAAATTCACCCCAATTCTGCCGCTTGTCCCGTTGGCTAGTTCCGCATCAAGTCTCTTACGCATCCATGCATTGTACACTCTAAATCCGAAACAGTGGGAATTGAGCCAAATCAGTGAAAACCAGTGAAACCTGAGCAACTTGATAATCAGGTCCAGATAACTAATTAATATGATGGATGGATTTCACTGATTTATTTGCGATTCCCACTGAATGTCGAGATTTCCACTGCTATAAGTCACTTGTTCCCAGTTCACTTGCTTGATTTGCCAGTCAGTAGTAGCTTATCAACTGACTTTCAGTGAGTGTTACTTCACTGAATGATTTCACTGATCCGGGCTTGAGGTGCAGGTCGGGCCCCTAGTCCTCGCCAGATAGTGAGGACTTTGAACTCTTTTGCGGTATATTGTGGACTTCCCAACATTCACGAAGGTACGACGACCACCCGATGATCGTCACGACATCTCTTCGGCTAGCAGGGCAGTCAGTCCGAGAGTTCCAGCGCCCAATTGTAAAATGGGACCCCCTCGTCGAGGTGAAAGTGTTTTTACTTCTTCTTCCTCCGCCGTGTGTCGCTGACGGGTTTGTGTGTGTGTGTGACTTCTCCGGTCGCCCGCCTTAGCGCCACCCCTCGCCCGAGCAAACATCCCCTAATGGAATATCGAATGCCCTCGAAGCGGATACAATGGGAGGGCGCAGGGGATGGGTGGGGTCGTCGTCACGACCATGGCTCCACTACGACGGCAGTTCTGCAGATAGCATACAGAACGGGAGTGCCCGAGCAGGGATTGTAAGGGTCACGAACCCAGCCCAGACGCCCCGAGGGTCAAACTCAAACATTATCTACACAAATAACTTATATCCCAACACAGGATACACTGCTTATTTATTTAGCATAGGGAAGATTGGAAACCATTTCCACAAGCGCATTCTCGGATAAGTCATGCGAAAATATGGTTAGAAATATAACTTCTCGCTGATGTTACCATACATTCTGCTAACTTATTTATTACCTATTTTTTACTAATATTATTAAAATGTCCAGTGTTAGCAGCACGTGAATTTTCACACAAATTCTAAGTTTTTGCCTACGAATATTACCGTATTTTACTTAATGTCTTGTATCGTGTCATATATGTTGTATTACTTGAAACATTATTTTATTATGTGCAATATATATTTTATAATTTTTCTGCTTATATAATTTTATTAAATTATTAAATCATATATTTATAACAAACTTCATTTTAACATTTTTCAAAAATTGTATGTTCTCGTGTAATTATTTATTTATATAAATATTCTTTACATTTTATTTGATAATTAAATTATATGGTATATGTATGATTTAGTACATTTTGTTACTTAAAATTTATTTTATTCTTTTACTCCTCCCATAGGAGATTTGTAGGTACGCCAATCTCAGGCATGTGAAATTGAAAGTCCGTTCACCCCGAGACAACTCACTAACCTCTACAGGCCGAAAAACCGTCAGTCCGAGACACTAAAACATGTTAGGCCGTGTCCGAATCGGCACTTTTAGTTCACTGAAAGGTCACGTGACCATAATTAGTCTACTAAAATGATGACGTATTTGGTATTTTAGTATGCAATGAATATTACTAAAATACTAAATTACCCAGTCGCAGTCATAATTTAAAAAATATCTATTGACGGTGTCCGAATTGAACGCTACTTAATAGTTTCAGCTTCACTGTTTCATACAGTACACTTCCCGTGAGCTTTTTTGAATATACAGGCTGATTCTAAGATCATGGGACAAACATTGAGGGGTGGTAGAGCTCACTAAAACAAACAATTATTGTATAGGAATATATGGGTGGGAGTGACGCGTTGAGGCACAAACACAAAAATAACACATGAAATGCAACACATTGTTAATTTACAACGTAGCCGCTAAATGCTTTTTTACAGTAATGTTTATAATAATTGCTCAGAATTGCTACCACCGACAGTAATGCAAGCTTGGTAGCGTCGGTGGAGTGATTGGCGAACAGATTCAAATACGCCGGGTATTTCACGCACGCCTCCATTGTCAGCCAATCACGCCATATGTAGAGGTCGCCAAGCATGCGTGACTGTTGGTGGATGCATTTCCAGCAACGGTTTTAACATTTTCTGTACGGAATCACTCGTTAAGTATGCTGCTAATGAACATTTTTATGTTTCTGTTAATGTGTTATGTTCTTGTGTTTGTGCCTCAACGCGTCACATCCGTCCATATATTCCTTTACAATAATTGTTTGTTTTAGTGAGCTCTACCACCCCTCAATGTTTGTCCCATGATTTTAGAATCACTCTGTATATTTGCGCTGGCAGAGTCAGCCGAATTAAAATGACAAATAGTGAATTTTATTTACTATATAAAATGAAGGGTGGGTCATACAGCAAAACCACAGCCCAGGCAGTATGTTCTACGTTGGCATTCCATCACATGCGACGGAGACAGACGCACGTAACGAAGCGATCAGCAAAAAAGAGACAGATGCGGAGACAGGGGAAGGGTGACAGACGGAGGGAGAACGGGGGCGTTCGCTTTCGGGATACCCTCTTCCCCACGGCAGGGGATTACAGCCAGTTAATTATAATCTATTGCAGGGCTAAAATCTGCTTCTACATAACGTGATTATACCAAGTCGCGGATACAAGCAACTTTATCCCACGGCACCCCACATCACCACCCCCGCGGTCCCCACACCCACATGATAAGCGGATTGCGCCGAAACGGGCTTATCGATCGCTCGGCGCCGGCAAAAACCAATTAATGCCGCATTAATTTTTTTTTACCGCAGCGTCGAGTGTTTTTTTCACCGTCCAGTTGGTACCGGGAAACTATTAAAACACGCGATCCTTCCATATTTCATTAACACAGCTCGGCGTGCGAGCTGCTCTCGCCCTTTCTCCCGATATCGTGGGAAGAAAACAAACGGTGGTTAAAATAAACTGGCGCGAACATCCCGGTTCTGCCTCCGCACACGCTTCGTTCGTTCCGTTTAACGACGAAAGCGCACGCAAACTCTGCACGGGCGCGGGAAATCCTCTGTCGCCATCACAGCGTTTTCCCAGCGATACTTTTTTCTACTTATGAAAATCTGTTTTTTTCNCGCGGGAAATCCTCTGTCGCCATCACAGCGTTTTCCCAGCGATACTTTTTTCTACTTATGAAAATCTGTTTTTTTTTCGCATATTAAAATTATTTTCCAGAATGTTTATTTAGTTGTTTTTTTTTTTCTCTTAAACGGACAGTTACGAAAACTCTGCTTGGTTTAATGTTACGCTATTTGTGTATCTTTAATCATGTATAATAATTAACATTGGCATGGACACAGCATTCATGCATTGATAGAAGTGAAACAATTATTTTTAGGAATACTTATACTGTACTATAACTTATGCAGATGAATGTACTTTAAAAAAATAATTTGTGATTTCTAAATTAAAAAACAAATTGTAAATTTACTGAGATTTTTTTTTTCCAGAATAATTTAAAGTACAATCATTAGTATTGTAAAATAATTATTTCATATTATTACTCTTCTCTTAACTTCACAGTAACTACATTTATAGTACTATCAAAAAACCTTTTTCTAGCGAGAAATGACTGCAAAATGCGAAGTCAGAGTTACAGACTATTAGATGCTACAGTATGAATTTCACTTAAAATAACGAAATTTTTTTTAAAAATTACGTTCAATGTAATAATAATTACTGAGAATTTAAAAAAAAAATACTGAAAACTTTTTTTTGGTGTAGAAAGCTTTGTTTCCTTTCAGCTTATTTTCCTAGGAAAAAAATACTCGTACAAACATGGTGCTATGTGAACTTAATATCGCGCAATAATTTATAGAACCAATCAAACAAATAGTATCTGCAATTATAAAAATTTGTAATCTTCCTGTAGACATTTTTTCATTCTGAAGTACAGCAGTTCTCGAAATAACTGACCTCAATTCTTCCCAAGACGTGACACTGGAATGCTTCTCAAGTTAATGTACGAGTACTATACAATTAAATAGAGTCTAATGTTGTGAGGTAAACTGGCAGCGTGGTAAAATGCTTGCGGAAATTTTCTTCGTGAATTTATTTCTACAGATACATTTTTCTTCGCTTTTATGTTGCTTATTCGCTTTATCTGCACTGTAAAAAAATTCCTCGTAAGCTTCGTAAACTGTTGATATAATAATAATTTTATAACTGCTGACCTCGAAGTGTTAACACTGAACATTGGTGATTCGTCCCCAAATATTTAAGTCACTCTAGAAAGTGTCCCAATAATCAAGGAAGTGATACGCCAGTGGGTCGTGGAAAATATATTGCCGCAAAAGAGGTTCTTGATTTTCACACTGTCTTCGCTTAGTTCCAAATCTACTCTGGTATGCCTAGAACGAAAATAAGGGGGTCGTAATTATAACTGCCTCGAACTCCAAAATGGCGTCACTAGTCAACCAATAGGACATCCTCCTGCAAACACGCAGTAGTTAATCAGACACAAGGCCCATACCAGAGCCTCGAGCAGCCAAACAGAGAATTGATACGACCACATAAAAAAAACCGCCATGCAATTTGCTTATGTATTCCTTCTGTGACGACACTTGCAATAAATATTAAAGCAACAGACGNAAAAAAAACCGCCATGCAATTTGCTTATGTATTCCTTCTGTGACGACACTTGCAATAAATATTAAAGCAACAGACGTATAGGCTCTACACGGTAAAATGAGCACTTTCAAAAGCTCTGCTTAAGATCTATTTGTATGCATCTTGCGTATTCTTCCACCGCATGTAAAATCAACTTTGCGCGGGCCTTATCACACTTTATTCATGCGTCGGTCAAGTGAAACTACGATACTATTATCAAAGTAAATATCTTACAGATATGCTAATTAATACTATTATAGGGGCCGCGGTGGCTGAGCGGTTAGACAGCTCGCCTCTTACCGAGGCGAACCGGGTTCAATCCCCGGCCGGGCCACTCCCGGATTTTCGCAAGTGAGAATCGTGCCGGACAAAGCCGCTGGTCGGCGGGTTTTCTCGGGGATCTCCCGTTTCCCCCGCCACTTAATTCCGGCGCTGCTCCATATTAACCTCACCTCACCTGCATCGGCTCTCAAGACGTCGATGTTAAAGGCCACCCAAATCTCTTCACTCACTTAATCTTCTACTACGGCGTGTTCCAGTCAAGTCCTACANCGTCGATGTTAAAGGCCACCCAAATCTCTTCACTCACTTAATCTTCTACTACGGCGTGTTCCAGTCAAGTCCTACCTCACAATTTCTAAAACAAAACTCTGCACAATTATATTTTTTAATTTTTTTTTTACTTTTAACTTTTTGCGTTTTTTATCACCTATGAGTACCACAGGACGTGTGTGTGTGTGTGTGTACATACACATTGAATGCGTGCAGCGCCCAAAGCAGTTTATTATCTACGGTACCTGGTTNGTGTGTGTGTGTGTGTGTACATACACATTGAATGCGTGCAGCGCCCAAAGCAGTTTATTATCTACGGTACCTGGTTTATGGACGTTGTTTTCGGCAATTTTGTTTTATGATCGGCTGATGTAAACGACACCAAGGTCGACCACACAGGTAATTCGTCACGGGGAAAGCACCTAAAGTTATAAAATAAATATTGGACAGTGCAGGTCAAATGTCACGTACCCTCAAACGTTATTTTTATAAAATATATTTTTCGTGCGATACGCCGTGGTCGATGTTTTGAATACGGGGTTTTTATTCTTTTTATCCGNTTTTTATAAAATATATTTTTCGTGCGATACGCCGTGGTCGATGTTTTGAATACGGGGTTTTTATTCTTTTTATCCGTAAAATACTATGTTGGTAAGGTATGCTCTCTCTTTTTTTTTCTGGGAGGTTGAAAACTGTATCGCTCTAGAGCTGACAGGAAAATGTATTTTTCATCGCCTTTTTATTTGATTACACAAGCATCTTTCAAAAATTTTCCCGGCATAAAAAGCGAATTTTCTGGGAAAGGAAAAAAAAATGCCTGTGCAAATATTAGCCGATGGTGGATGTGTGGAGTTCCTTTGAAATATAAGCGANTGGGAAAGGAAAAAAAAATGCCTGTGCAAATATTAGCCGATGGTGGATGTGTGGAGTTCCTTTGAAATATAAGCGATCTTAATGCACACAGGCCATCCACAATTTTTTTTTTGCCCGAGATCCGTATTTGGATCAGCGATGTCGTCACGCCTATAATGGCCAGCTCTGTGAAAATGGAGAGGAGTGAATTTCCTTTACAGAACTTGAAACATTTTTTAATGAAATCATCGGGAAGCATGTTACCCCTTATACCCGTAATTCTGTTACGACCGGGAGTGATTATGGAAAAATTCGCACACTAATTTGACTTCAGCTTCGAACACGGAGTTTCAGCTTTACTGTCGTGATCGTGGTTTTAAAGGTTTATTCGACCAGAAACAAAGGAAGCCCTGCCTATGACAACCATTTTAACCGTCCTACCACACAATGGTGTATGCTTCGGTGTTAGCGACTTTCCACGAAAATATGTAAAGCCTCTAAATGATATTTCTTAATACATATCCTTGTTTTACATTTCCGGTTCGAATACAATTTTGAGGAGACGCCTTATCTGGTGCATGGGAATCATGGAAGTTGAGTAACGAAGTAACATAATTCCGAGTACCCCAGTGAAACAAGGGGATGTATTCTCAAATAGACTAACAGTTTACCACTTCATTCCCACATTAATTTACGGTTTTTGGTGTTGCAACTAAGTAGGGACCTGAAAAAATCATGGATTCATTTCGGGACAAACTAGAAATCATAAACGTGTACGCATGTGTTCACTTCTGTATCTGGTGCACGCTTTATTTGACACCTCGTTGAAAACCCTGAGCCAATAACAAACTTAAAATAAAATGCATGCCCAGTTAACGCCGTCCACCATCACAGCAAGCAACCAATGTCACGTTGACAGCTGATTGCCTGAACATGACACTGCGAATTCTAACCTGCAGGTCACTGAATTCGCGAAAAATTTCTGGTCTCTGCAGATAAGACATTTTTTTGATGCGTGCTGTACTTAAGCTAGCAAATAACGCGTTTTGTTATCACAACCAATAAGCTGTAGGTTTAGTGCTCGGCGATCAGTGATATGAACAAATCATAACGTAGAGCAGCAGCACGGTTTACTGATCAGTAGGGCCAGTGACTTTTCGCGTAAAAATCGGAGCACACAATAGACTTCAATACTATATGCATACCTCAGCTGTTGTTATACCTTCATTGGCTGCTGGTGCCGTGTCCGTCTTTGACCAAGCCACTCAGGACTAAGTAACTCCGACACTGAACCTTCGTGATTCGTGCGCAAACTGTTAACACGGGACAGAACATTTTTTAGCCAATCAAAGAAGCTGGACGACCCTACAGTGCTTTGGACTTTATCATGTCTCGAAATCTTTTCGCGAAATATCCCTGCCCCTACTGATCAGTTAACGCCAGGGAAGATTACTAGGCACCCAGCCTCGCAGTGAACAACACCGGTGAAATATAACATTCCTGTACAACATCTAGACGTTTGTCTATAATAGGCATGAAAGTGTTAAGGCGGTCGTGATACACGATAGAGCGTTTTGNAGCCAATCAAAGAAGCTGGACGACCCTACAGTGCTTTGGACTTTATCTTGTCTCGAAATCTTTTCGCGAAATATCCCTGCCCCTACTGATCAGTTAACGCCAGGGAAGATTACTAGGCACCCAGCCTCGCAGTGAACAACACCGGTGAAATATAACATTCTTGTACAACATCTAGACGTTTGTCTATAATAGGCATGAAAGTGTTAAGGCGGTCGTGATACACGATAGAGCGTTTTGCTGATACTATAGTTGAGCTGGCCTAAGAACGGACTTGGTTCTGCTTACCCAAGTGAAAGAGAGAGACAGAACGACTTGCAAAGCACCAATAACAGGCGGGCAGACGAATCTGCAGGCACTCCGTCCCAGTCACCGTATCACCGTCGTCCAATTGTTTACTTTCCTGGGTAGAAGTGGCCCAATATTGGCAGAGCTCCCAAGTCCTGAGTTGCAGCAGCACTACAATAGTAGGCCTGCAGTTCCGAAAATAAAATTCATTCTTTGTGACGGTTTAAAACAATAAATTAACCCACTCGGTCCCGAACTTATTCTCGAGCTTTATTGTTGCAATGTTTTAATTTTTCGTCGCGTGCTGTACTTTCTTCGACCTTGCTTCTCGCAATCAGTGAAATGTGTATTGCGTACACGTTGACGTCACCATTAACCATCCACAAATGAGAGCTGCAGAAACTTCAACAGATCTTATTTCTCGCAAGGAACACGATCGAAACACAAGCCACTGATTGAGTGCTGCGTACAGTGCCAACCATAAATACTTATGCATCGTGTGCAACACGCCCTCGATCATATTAACGGTGACTAAACGGGTTAATTTAACGTGTGCCATTGGAGTGGAGCGTAGAGATTTGGGCGGCTCTTAACATCGAGGTCTTGAGAGCCGATGAGGGTGAAGCCAGCTGAGAGCGGAGCAGTGCCGGAATGAAAGGGCAGAGGAATCGAGAGATCCCCGAGAAAACCCGCCGATCAACGGCATCGTCCGGCACGATTCTCACATGCGAAAATCCAGGAGCGACCCCGCCACGGGTTTCGAACCCGGTTCACGTAGGTGGGAGGCCAGTAGTCTAACCACTGCATCACCGCGGCTCCCCTTCATCCGACGTCGGGAGGACATCAAAGACGCGAGGAAGGGCAGCCACTATGTGGTAAAATTAGGGGGGAGGGGGGCAGAATGATCCGGCGAAGTGGGCAGGCACGCGACGACGAGCCGGCACTCCTTTGACCTCAACAACGGCGGCAGTATGCGAGGTTGTCCATACACGGGCGAACGTCCCGCCCCCACAATCTGGCTGACCTCTGCTCCTGGGGTGAAGAACTTTCCCGTCGGGCTCGGAAGAAGTGTTTAACCTGTTCCCGGAATGTGGCGGCGACGGGATGCAGATATTGCGCCCAGCCTGAAAGAGACAGACAGAGAGAGAGAGAGAGAGAGCGAGAGAGAGCAAGGAAGGGCCCTTTGACGGCGAAGGCATTCCTCGACCCTCGGCTAGCAGCGGCTTCATTTCGCAGGGAGGAGGCTGGGACCCCTGCCTCTCCGGCGAACATCATACACCACCTCCTTCTGCAGGTATGTCTAGGGCGTTGACTACGGACAAATTTGGTATATGCCATTCACGGTTACTCACAACGTTTCCGATGCCCTTCTCGAGTTCTACTTCCAGGATATTCCTCATCCTAATGCAAACAAAGTTTAACCGAGTTAAGGTATATTCTACTCAGGTTGGGAAGCTCAATGCTTTTAGTTTGGCAACTATAAAAAAATTTCGGCACTAGGTACGCGCTAGTGCCGCATGTGTACCGGATATTTTATATTTTTATATTATCAAAGTTTAAAAAAAAAACAAAATAATTGCAATAGTTATAAATCAACTATAAAATACCTTCGTAACTCAGTACAATATTTCTTGTTTTATTATTCACGTTGCATAAAATTTAAGTAATAAGGACCTCTGGAATACTGCACACCTAGCGGCGGAAATTTTCCCTATGCCAAACTCTTTCATTATAAAACTCGTTTTGTTTCTAAGCTCGGTAGAAATAAAACCTTAACCGAGACTAGACAATTACACCAAGGGACAGCACACCTCATTCGTGCGCACTCAGTGTACTAAAATTTTGCATAAGAACTATTTCTTACTACGCATTACCAACACACCAATTTTACCACTGTATTTGTTCGTGTTAATTATAAATTGAATGTTACAATTTATAGATAACATTTAAGTAGGGGCAGTGATATTTCGCGGAAAAGATTTCGAGATAAGGGGTAATCCAAAGCACTGTAGGGTCGTCCAGCTTCTTTGATTGGCTAAAAAATGTTCTGCCCCATGTTAACTGTTTGCGCACAAATCACGAATGTTCAGTGTCGGAGTTACTTAATCCTGAGTGGCTTGGTCAAAGACGGACACGGCACCAGCAGCCAATGGGGGTACAACAACAGCTGAGGTGTGTATATAGTATTGAAGACTACTGTGTGCTCCGATGTTAACGCGAAAAGTCACTGGCCCTACATATCAGTAATAGTTGAATTTAACCAAAAATAAGATACTTTTATGTTNAACGCGAAAAGTCACTGGCCCTACATATCAGTAATAGTTGAATTTAACCAAAAATAAGATACTTTTATGTTAACAGAAGTATAAAACGCTTTTGATACATGGCACATTTAGGAAACAATCAGGAACTTCATAGACGGTGTCATTTTTCAAACTTTTGNTAAAACGCTTTTGATACATGGCACATTTAGGAAACAATCAGGAACTTCATAGACGGTGTCATTTTTCAAACTTTTGATTCAAAAAGTGTGAAGAAACCACGAATATACTATTTTTTATATTTGTACCACATACTGTTCAACTTGTAGATATTATCTGTAATTATTCTTTCCTAGCAAAAACAAAATTTTAAGCACATGCGTTTTGCATAAGTACATGTCAAAATCATAAATTTAGTGTATTAGGAATGTAAAAATAATGAAAGAAGATGGCAAGAGCTACTGCAAGACGTCTATAAAATCATACAGGGAAATGTTTTGCAATTTAAAAAGAAAAGAGAAAATAAAGGAAATTATTGCATACCCATTTTCATTTGTAGATTCCTCTGAAATTGTACAACATAACTTTCACTAGGTATACCTTAAAATAAATTAATAAAACACCAGTAAGTTGTCCTTGTAAAATTGTGTGTAAATAATTGTGTTTATTTTATTTGCACCCCACAAAAATCCTACAATTTTTTACTTTGACATGTCATTTTGCGAAAACCATGAAATATAAAGAATTTGATCAGAGGGAAAGTCGCCATAGATAATGTTTACAAGTTGAAAAGTATGCGGTACAAATATATAACATATTTTTTCGTGTCCAACGCCCTTAAGGTCCCTGTCTACCTGATGCTTGAACTGGGTTTCACGGTGTTTGAAATAAACTTCTTTCCCACGAAACTGTTAAACGTACGTTTAACGTCCTGGTCTACGAAAAAAAAAGGCACACTTCAGACAAGGCATGCTGAGAGCTTTGAAGACATCGCGAACATTTTTAACACAAACATAGCTAAAAAGAGGCTTTTTCGAAGAGCTGTGTTTGAAAATACACGCGCCAGATACATAAAAAAATGTTTAGGTGCCCTGCATTTAACCTTGCTTCAGACTTTCTACCAATAAATGTATACGTTCGCCGCTTAAATATCCGTAGGTACACGCTGCCCGTCGATAACATTGCTTAGTGGCGATGGTGCCATTTACGCGCGTGACAGTTCAAGCCTTATCGCTCCCGCGCTTCTCTTCATCAAACGCGGAGAATAGCTCCAGGTAGGCGGGCTCCCTAATATGGGGGAAAATGAATCAACTAGTTTCCAGTACACACTATACAAAAGGACACCCGATTATAGCGAAAATATTTCACGACTTGTTGCATTTCATAACACTCTAGCTAAGATGCACTTTTGTGATTGGGTAATCTATATGTTACGCGGCTTGAGTGTCTGCCCACGAATCAGAGACGTACAGCACACGAGTAACTTAATTCTGATTGGCCAGTCAACTAAGAAAATGTGTTCTCACATACACACGCCGCCAATAAGAAAAAGGAAACTGCTGGTATGCTCGTAGGGTATTGAAGTCTAGCATGTGCAAAAGTATTTTCGCGAAATTCGGGTTTCACTATACATAACTCTTTAAACTCGTTCAGTCCCCGTATGCATGATCGAGGACGTGTTGCAAGTGAAGAATATTCATAGTCAGCACTGTATACAATAAGGAACCAGAGGCCAGTGTTTTTTGCGTTCAGTGTGAGAAATATTGACTGGTTGAATTTTCTGCACCTATGATTCGTAAACGGTTAAACTTGGCATCAACGAACACGCAGCAAAATGTGTTTCTGCTTGTCACAGGTAAGTATGTGATGTATCCGTGGTTACTTCCAAACTTATCCATGAGACTTTCAGGCTACTCACTACGTTTACTTACGCCAAATATAAACAAAGCGTAAACAAGCATTGCAGGAACTGTCAAGGAGGATCCGAAGTACCGTATTTGTGCGCTCGAAAGACAATCGATCTGTATAAAAGGGAAAACTGACTGACTTTCATTACAACGCCCGACCTCAACAATTGGTCCTAGAAACATGAAATTTGGAGGAAACATTCAATATGTAATGTNCTTTCATTACAACGCCCGACCTCAACAATTGGTCCTAGAAACATGAAATTTGGAGGAAACATTCAATATGTAATGCAAGAAGTAACTAAGGAGAGATTTTTCTCATTTGAACCTCTAAAGGGGTGAAATGGGGTTTTGAAGTTTTGTATGGAGAAAAAAATATTAGATTGTCTTATTAACTCTTAACTTCGTGGAAGTACTACAAAAAATAAATAAACACATGTTTGACAGTTTCTTAGAAAGAATCCAATAGTAAAACGGTTATATGAACTAAAATGACTTGCATTCCAATCCATTTTCTATTTAAAAATATAAATTCTATTCTAAAAATATTATTTGAAAAATATTGTAAAAAAACACAAATTCCCGATGACAAAGTCGCGGACAAAAGCTAGTATTAAATAAGTATTTTTATACACAGGAATAAAAGTATTTCTAACATTGAATTCCTGAAAATTTAAATACTGCTGTGAAAAACGTTTCCTTTGCAAATAGCGTAGAAAAATTCATTGCGTTAATATTTTGCATAAGTACTTGTCATTATTAGCAATTTCCAACGTGCAGTAATTATCTATTTTCTCTCTCTCTTTTGATTATCATGGTTTATAGTATTAAGATTATAATTTTGCTAGAAAAAAGATCCCTGAAGTTTTTTTCCAATCGAAAAACAAGCTACTATAAAGATAAAAAAAAAGGAAACGCAAAAACACTGGTGACATATGACTTATCTNCTTTCATTACAACGCCCGACCTCAACAATTGGTCCTAGAAACATGAAATTTGGAGGAAACATTCAATATGTAATGTAAGAAGTAACTAAGGAGAGATTTTTCTCATTTGAACCTCTAAAGGGGTGAAATGGGGTTTTGAAGTTTTGTATGGAGAAAAAAATATTAGATTGTCTTATTAACGCTTAACTTCGAGAAAGTACTACAAAAAATAAATAAACACATGTTTGACAGTTTCTTAGAAAGAAACCAATAGTAAAACGGTTATATGAACTAAAATGACTTGCATTTCAATCCATTTTCTATTAAAAAATATAAATTCTATTCTAAAAATATTATTTGAAAAATATTGTAAAAAAAACACAAATTCCCGATGACAAAGTCGCGGACAAAAGCTAGTATTAAATAAGTATTTTTATACACAGGAATAAAAGTATTTCTAACATTGAATTCCTGAAAATTTAAATACTGCTGTGAAAAACGTTTCCTTTGCAAATAGCGTAGAAAAATTCATTGCGTTAATATTTTGCATAAGTACTTGTCATTATTAGCAATTTCCAACGTGCAGTACTTATCTATTTTCTCTCTCTCTTTTGATTATCATGGTCTATAGTATTAAGATTATAATTTTGCTAGAAAAAAGATCCCTGAAGTTTTCTTCCAATCGAAAAACAAGCTACTATAAAGATAAAAAAAAAGGAAACGCAAAAACACTGGTGACATATGACTTATCTAGGAAACAATTTAACCTGTCACACATGGGATAATTTTTCAAATGTATTCAGAAAACGCGAAGATAGCTTATTTAGACTACAGTGATAACAGATACGCGTGGTAGCATTCTTTGCCTCAAGGTGCGTAGTTGATTNTGAAAAGTTTTGACATTAAAATGCCATCGTAGCTGGCGTATTTATTTCAGTACGCAATTGCGTAGAGAATCCCTGATAATGTGTTTCGTGTTATTATATATGCCTCAAGGTGCGTAGTTGATTAAAAGTCATCACCGCTTGTAGCAGCGAGTAATAATGCCTATCGGCGAAATTTGAAATTAAAAACCTTTAACTGGCTTCTGCTATATTTATTTTAAAAATAATAAATCGTTCACTGCATACTGATAACTCTGCTTTATTAAAATTAGCACGAACGCGGATGTGCAATTTTTATGTTAAAGAGTAACGCACTTGTCCATTTATTACGGCGGCAAATTAACATCGCGATTGATACGCGTGTCAACATCCTGACAGACTCGAGGCCATTTTAAAATCACGACACACGCCTTTTTTTTTTTTTTTTTAACGACCGTAAATTGTATATTCCAACCCACGTGTGCGACAGCTGAGTGAACACGGGTGAATTTGACTGTCGCTAACCAAACTTGAAAAGGTCAAACGGAATTTCGTTTTACGTCCAAATGGAAGGTAACACTTAACCAAAAAATGTAAAAACAAATTTAAATAAATGATAAACCAGGAACAGGAAAATTTCGCGAATGGGTTTGACGACAAGCCCATTCGCTCATATACAGCTTGTCTCACAAACGAGTGCACTATTTTTTTTTGACACTTCTGAAAGTAGTCTCGTGTGAAGTTATTTTTTGCGGCAAAATTGTTTCTACTGGTCAGGTTTATAGAGTCCGTTCGCGGGTTTCTTCAAACTTTTCGAATCAAACATTTGAAAAACCACCCCATGTATGAAGTGATTGGTTTTTCCACCCCAAATATGCCTGCCACGTATAACAAGCGTTTTATACTTCTGTTAACATAAAAGTATTTTAGCTTTTGTTAAATTGAACTTTTACTTACATTATATTTACAATTTGTAATATTCTATTTATTATTTGTGTGAAAACAAAACAGGCAGAAAATAGGTATGTAGGTAATGCCTAGTAAGAAATGATTCTTATGGAAAGTATTATTACACTGAGTGTGCGCTGGAATGCGGTGCATCGTCCATATGGTGTAATTTCCTAGACTTTGCTAAGCTTTGTTTGGCGTGAGGCGGGGGACTACCATGGAAGCGAAACTTTAGCAGGTCTTCAGAAAAGTTGGAAGTAACCGTGAATGAACCAGAATCAGCTGCGTGTGTTCACGTAAACATTATGTGTGACCGATAGGAGGGGGGGGGAGGGAGTTGTATCCGTGGAAACAACTGTAAACACGACTGCCCACAGAATTGTCAAATATGTATATACTAATTCGTGACACACTGGCTATATTCCAGTTACCACCATAGCAATTGGTTCACAGTCTATAAGGGACGACGTTTGACAACTCTCAGGCAGTAGCAAATATGCGTGAAAACAAGAAGCGAATCGCGAGCATCCTTGACCAAGGGTAAAACTGACACATCAGTGAGGCGTCGGTCACTTAACAAACAGCTGAGGATCTAGGGTACATTGGCCTGCGGAGTCTAGCTGACACATAATTGTTAAATCACTATATTTTCCTTTCCCTCAGTGATAACGATATATAACCTGCAGTGTTAACATCAAGCAGCGGTGATGTAAGATATATTTTTTAAATCCGATATGCCTACACCGAAGGAGTATTTAAATTGTTGCCCAGATTCTTGGGTTTGCGCTCTGTTATGGGTCCCAGAAAGCATTGCACACCCCCTACGTTTCTGTTTTCTACTTGTTTTTTTTTATGTATATATTTATAGGTTACGTAGACTACCGAAAAATGTTGTAAAGCGCAAGAAAGCACGCATAGAGGCAGGTATAAAATCAAGAACAATTTATGTTTTAGTACAGTTTGTGAGCTCATGTGAAGAACCTGTACGGGTTTTTTTCTCCAGTGAAGTGAAACATCTCTTTCGGAAAAACCACTCTCCTATTTAACCGGCCAGGATAAGATGAAAATTTAATACAAGGGTCCTCTCCTAAACCATCACCCATGCGATCAAAAGCTGAATAATGTTTACATTAGAAGAACGGCCAGCCAGTTCCACTTAATACTCGCGTATTCTGTGGTTGAATTGATGTCAGTAATGCGCTGTCCGAAATAAAAGAGCAGAGAACAGACAGTATTCGCTCTAACACTGAATATCGCAAAATTATCTGGAAATGAGTAAGGTGTTACCCACTACGTAGGGACACTCCAATTTCGCGAAAAGATTTCTCGACCCGTTGTATTTCATACCAGTTTAGCTCAGATCCACTTTCCTCGTTAGATCATTTACGTGTTCCGTGTCTTAGGTGCCTGTCCGAGAATCACACCTAATTCTGATTGGCCAGTCAAGAAAGAAAATGTGTCCTTACAAAGAAATGCCGCCAATAAGCAAAAGAAAACTGCCGGTATGCCCATAGGGTATTGAAGTATAGCTTGTGCAAAAATCTTTTCGCGAATATTTGGTCGTCCCTGCCAACTAGAGACCCGGAAATTTCGCGGATTCATTTGGCAACAAGCTAGACTCCACAGTCCTTTGTGTACTCGAGCCTCAAATGGTTATTCATCGGCTCCAGTTTCCCCCCTTAGCAGGCAGCACGGGATTCTGCCCTCTCTTACTTCCAGACTATGTATTAGTTCAAATTCATCCAGGGCGTGTNATCTTTTCGCGAAATTTGGGCGTCCCTACCTACTAGAGACCCGGAAATTTCGCGGATTCATTTGGCAACAAGCTAGACTCCACAGTCCTTTGTGTACTCGAGCCTCAAATGGTTATTCATCGGCTCCAGTTTCCCCCCTTAGCAGGCAGCACGGGATTCTGCCCTCTCTTACTTCCAGACTATGTATTAGTTCAAATTCATCCAGGGCGTGTCTTACAGTCTGTGGGTACAGAGTACTTAGGCATACAGAGGTGACATAGCCGCTTATCCCGTGAACTGCAGCTGCACACGCCAACAAAATGGCGTCGCAGACCAGGAACATGTCGGAACGCCGTTCACCAATCAGCGCGTGGTGACTNTTTACAGTCTGTGGATACCGAGTGCTTGGGCATACAGAGGTGACATAGCCGCTTATCGCGTGAACTGCAGCTGCACACGCCAACAAAATGGCGTCGCAGACCAGGAACATGTCGGAACGCCGTTCACCAATCAGCGCGTGGTGACTTACTCGCCAGCCGGCAGTCTAACCAACAGGGAACCTTTCGTAGCCAATCATACCCAAGACCTGTTTCCAAAGTGTAGCACAGCCAATCAGTGAATGGACATGCTCACATCACAGGAGCCGCCACGCCATTTCGTCTCTGTCTATTTATTTACACTGTGCTGCGATCTAGTTAAAAAATGAAGTCAAACGAGCAATTTTTTTTTTTTTTTAATCTAGCTTGTCCTGAAACGAATTCGCAAAATTCCCGGCTCTCTAGTTATTATTAGATACCTGCGAAATTCGCGTTATTATTTGAAGATAGAACAGACTTCAAGCACTTGTACCTTTGCACTACTTTTCTCATTGGACCAAATTTCACGTGGGTCACGCTGTGCCGATGAATAAACACTTCATAATGGTCTGCACGAATCATGTGCAGTTTTGTCAGAAGAGAAGTGGCTACACGCTTAGGCTGTCGTAAATGAGCAGATACCTGCAAAATTCGCGTTATTATTTGAAGACAGGATAGACTTCAAACACACGTGCGTTTTTACGGCTCTAGTCATTGGACTATAGTTGGGTAGTCAAGCCCCAGGGTGCCCTTGAATCAGTCGGAAACTATTAACGACAAGCTAGCCCAATCACGTTCCACCAAGTCGAAAGGGTTCTGACTTATGCAGAAGCCAATAAACAAATGACACCCGATCGAGTGCATATAGGATGGCGCAGTCTGCTACACCGCCAAAAAAAAAAAAAACCGCGAAATTCGCAGGTGTCTACAAATGAGCACATGGTGCCGGCTCGATTATGTACACAACTGTGGGGTCTATTATCGCACCAAACAACAACGCGAATTTTACAGGTCTAAAGTTATTATGGACTCGCCGTCTTCCAAATAGCTGACGTCCTAACATAGAGCCGACATTTTAAGTTCACTGCTTTTTTAAGTCTCTCGAACTGCAAAGGGAACCTGCCAGTATCCGCCATCCCCGCTGATTAAAAAAATGAAAAATAAAAAAATGTAATATTCTCGGCGACACGCTACTGGCAGCTTTCATTCCCATCCTATTTCTCGCCACGNCCCCCCCCTGCTCTTCTCCTTCTTTTCTTCCGTGGCGAGCCGGTTGTAATTGGCAGCTCAGGAAGAGGCATTACGAGGCGCACTGTCGCAGACGTTGCGAGTTCGAAATGAGTTTTGCTGAAAAAGCGAAGCGGCGAGAGACAAGAGGAAATGCTCTGCCGTCACTGCGAGGAAGTAGCTGCGGTGTTATCTCAACACTGTTTGTCACTAAAAAAATCAGTATTTTATGTTCGTTACAAATACTGTTCAAACTGTATTATCTGTAACTACTCTTTCCTCATATAAAAAAAATTTAGTGCGCGTAGTTTTTGTATCATGGCATGCCGAAATCAAACTTTTAGATGTTTTTGGAACGTACGGATAAAATAAACGAAAATATTTACAGGAAACGTTAACAAGGACGACTGAAAAATTATGTCTCAAATAATTTTAAAGTACGCTCAGCAAAAATCTAATTTACGAAAAATAAAATAAAAATATTCCAAAATTTATATATTAAGCAGTTTACACAAATTTCGAAAAAAAAAATTAATTAACACTGATTTTTAATATTTTTTTATCTTCTTTCAAAGTTAATTACCTAATTTCAGTGAGTCGGTTCTATTATTTTTACCTCCCCAAAACACTAAATTTATTATTCTGGCATGCCATTATGCAAAAAATTCGCTGTGTAATTTTTTATGAAATGATATAATACTTGCATGTGGTATCTACAAGTTGAACAGTAATTCGTACAGATATAAACAAATGAAGTATTTTAGTGGCCAGAACCCTTAAAGGTTAAGCCTAGAGACTAAAGATACCACGAAATTGCCACACATTGTTGTGCCGATCTATGCTCGAAAAAATTATTGCACGCGGCAAAAATAAATTAACCCGAAAGCTTCCATGTGTAACGAAGACAGGTGTGTTAAAGAAAGGAATCTTTGTGAACAATTGCATTCATTACTGAGCCAGCGAAAGTATTTCAGTTTTGATCATACTATCTCTGCAGAGATCGTACTCCAGTGTAGTAGGATGAACAGCGATTTCTAGATTCGATTCTGCAGCAAAGATGTGAGTGACGCAAATTTCAGTGCCAATAACAGAATCTCGTAATGTGTACATTTTCATCATTTAATAACTCTGTCTTGAAGAGCTTTAAAACACAAATACAACAAGGACAGCAAAAAAACATAATAATACACCTTTCTTTTTTTTACGTTCTAATAAATTTGAAATACAATCTCACCAGTGACATAGCTCGTTTTTAAATTTTAAAAATTAGTTAGACAATATTTTTTTAAAAATAATTTTTAATTGCTATAGAAATATATTAGTTTTATTTAATGTACTCGCAGTTGGTCCTTGTCCATTTGACATAAAACTGAATGGGACGTCAAAGGTTACTATTTAAATAACATTTGTTTTATAATGGTCACGTATGTTTGACAGCGTAATTACATGCACTGTTCGACTTGAAATTCAATGTGAATTTTTCGCATAATAACGTGTTAAAATAAAATAAAAAAGTATTGTTCTTTGAAACTAGATTCTAACATGTTGTCAAATAACAAGTCTAATTAGACAAATCTCTGTTACCGTATAAATATCGTTGTTAACTATATGAAAATTCCTTCGGTTGAAATGGTTTCCGACACACCCAGAAGCATATGACCAGTAAAATTAATGCATTACGTTGCAGCGCTTGACGACCGTTTTTATTAATCGACCAAAGGGACTTTCATAGGGCCGTTCCGCGCTACCTCATTATGAAGGTAACCACCCGGCTATAATTCCAGAGATTATTAATTAGAGTGGCATTTTTAGGTTAGGTTATTAGAGGGGGATAATTGGAAGTTCGATGGCGGTAGGTGGGGGAGCAAAAATTGCGGAGGATAGCTAATTTGAAAAAAAAAACATCTGCGCAGTGGTAAAAGTGATGCTAGTTTCCCATCAATTTCCCTCCAGAACAGAGCACATTTTTTAAAACGTTTCCATTTTCTAATTTTTATTTAATTGTTAGAGATAAGACCAATTTGCGGATTCACAACTGCTCTTTGTCGACATTTCTTGCAGTTAAGATGTGTGAGTTAGTTTAAGTTAGAAATATTAAATCCTCAGAATTACTTAATCATCGTCACTGTAAGCACGTTTGCTAACACATCAGATTTACTACGCAGAAAGCTCCTCTTCCAAAAATCCGTATCTCCTGTTGAATTCAACTATCCCTTCGCCTCTTTTTATACGCATCCAATCACCCAAGATATGCACGAATCTTTATTTTCCAAGGAGTAAGGAAAATCCTTACCCAGTTATTAGTTTAATTCATTCCGCCTAGCGTTTGTTATCTTATTTAATGTGTTGTAAACCTGCTCGTCGTTTCGCCTATGTCCCCACTCCCTCCTCAAAATATTAGTAAAGCCAAAGACGGTGATGTTATATGAATAGATATGATGGTTTATCACGAGAAAAGTTTATTGTTTGCTAGGATTCAACGTACTGTACACATGTCCGACAGTTTTATTTCCTTATTGGCGGTATGCCTGTCTAAGGCTACCCAATTTGACTGGGCCAATGAGGATTCTGATACTCTAAAGCAGAACGTTCGTAACTGGTCTGCAAACAACTTAGCAAAGTCAAAAACTTGATCATCCATTCATAAAATGATAAACTAGCTATAGTGTTATCGAAGATAAGCTCGTTCAAAAACATTTCGCGATTTTCCATTATCTCTAAATTCATTAAATATGTGATTTCTTGTATTTGCGTGTCTATAGATAAATTTACACTGTTAAAAATTGTCATGCGTCTGTGTGAAATGTTTACAGAAATATACCGATATGCAGTTCGTTATTACTAGTGGTAGTGAAATTTCGCGAAAATACTTCAAGTCAAATTATATTTTTAAAAAACTATAGGGTCGTTTACATATCCTGATTGGCTGAATTATGAATTACTTTTTGACGCGTGTTAACTGTCTGCACACGAATCACGTAGGAGCCGTGCCGATTTTGCCGAGTTCTGAGTGACCCGATCACATATGAAAACGTCTTCTCAAGCAGACAGCAACCAATGGCAATACACGAACTGCTGTAAAGTGCGTATAGTATTGAAGTCTAGCCTGTACTCAAATTTTTTCCGCGAAAAATCACTAGCTCTATGCATTACGTGTGACACCGCAATATCCCTACCCCTCCCTCCGCAAATAATATGTGGAGAATATTGCTGTTCATCAGCATGAAGTCCGTTGGTATGTACGGGTCCCGGTATCGTTAAGGGTAGTATTCATTCCATCTAGGATTTATTTTCGTTTCAAAGTGGCTTACTGTTTTGATTAAATATTTTAAAACGAGAGCTGGCAGGCCACAAGGCACATCATAAAATATATTTTCAAGTCCATAATATTTCACTTATATGTAACCGTAACAAAAACTCATCATCTGTTTTACGCGAAGAGATTCCACGACCATAGCCTATTCGCAGTTTCTTCACACTTTTAAAATCAAAGCTTTGAAAAATCACGCCATGTGTTATGTGTTTGACTGTTTCCAAAATACGTCATGTATCACAGGCGTGTCATACTTCTGTTAGCATAAAAATGCCTTGAGGGAAAAGGAAAATTTTGAAGAAGAAAAGAGAAATTTTAATGAAAAAGGCAAATTTTGATGGCAAATTGTAGAATTTGAGGGAGAAAGGGAAATTTTTAGGGAAAATGGCCGCCGGGAACCGGAATGACAGAGAATGAACAGCTCCGACGCTCTGATCCCCCATCCCCTTGCGCCAAAACGAAGATAATCATTCTACAATTATAATATTTTGTTTAAAATTAATATGAATAAAAACAGGAAGAATATAGGAGTGTTGATAATGACCCGTAAGAAATAGTTCTTATGCAAAATGTCATTACACTGAGTACGAACAAATGCAGTGCGCAATCCCTTTGGTATAATTTTCTAGAGACTGTTGAGCTTTTTTAGCATGAGGCGGGGGGAATATCTTAGAATCGTAACTTTAACAGGGCTTCATAAAAGTTGTAAGGAACCGTGAATGGGCTATAGTTGTACTGGAAAACACGTTAGTTCAAAAACCATTTCGTGTTGTGATGGTTTGAACTCTCACGGGTCTGAGGTGTCTGCCAGTCAATCACGGAAGTTTAGTGCCGGAGTAACTTAATTCTGATAAGCCCAGCAAAATAGACTGTATCCTCACACAGACTCCCGGCCAATAACCAAAGGATACCTGCCTGTGTACGTGTGAAATATTTATGTCTATCCTGCGCACAAATTATTTTGGCGTAAAAAAAGTGGCTCTACTCATCGTCTATTCTTTTACAGTCGCACATGAGAAAATCCAGACTTACATCAGTCCATTCTAGTTTAAGTAACTCTATAAAGCTGTTCAGTATGTAGTAGAAAGGTTTGGATTTCAGTATTAAATATTTAACAGTAAGTTACAGAGAGATATAAATAAACACAACGATGTAAAGGTTATTACCAACTTCAGGTAAAAAAATTTTTGTCGATTCACAAGAGTTCTTAAAAAAAAGAAGAAAGAAAAAAATCTTGCGATTCGCATGAACTCAGATTCGTCACGTCTCAACTGTGATCCATCGAAGTGGAAGAATCGATAAACCTCGTTAGCGCAGATAGCTCTTCCGGGCCAGTAAGCTCTGACGACAAACTTGGTGCGGCAATTTCGAAAACGCTCTGTGCCAAAGTTCTAAAGGCGAGAACGCTGCTGATCCTCGGACGAAAGTCGACCTTAATATCTGTCTTTTCTCAGACCACTGAAGTCACGTCTATCACTCCACCTACCATCCCTCAACCGGACCGAAGATGAAACCTCATAAAGGTTAAAGGTTACTGCCCTACTTTACGAGGACGGTTATTGGTAAATAGAGCACTTTGTAACGCGCCCAGCTTCCTCTCGTGTAATCCCTTCTCTGTCTTTCCGCCACAGAGAAGGGTTATCATTTACACCAAGCTGTGTATTAACACACTCACGCCTGCACTCATTTACAGATATTCAGAGTAATCTATAAGTAAGGAACGGAAAATTTCGCTAATAGATTTTACGACACATTAGACTCGAAACACGTGAGCATTTTAAGTCTTGCTTGCTATTGATCATACATAGTGTGTAAGAGACATCCTGGAGTAGAACCGATCTATAACAGACCTTCAAGGAGAAAGACGCCGAATCCAGTGCTACCTGTTCTAGAGTATAATTGGCCACTCACTGGGATAGCAGTCAATGAACGAGGAGCTGATGTTTTTCTATTCATAGGACTGTGAATTATAGCCTACAGGTCACTGACCCCACGAAATATCCAGGTCCATATTTATAATTTAGACGGTTATAACTGCACCTCTTTACTTTAAACCCGAAATAGAGAAAATTGAGCCAAATAAGTAACGACGATTGAAAATGGCTCCACTTGTAAACAGATTTTCACAGTGGCTAACTTTCACTGATTTAACGTTCGTTTGGTGACGTTGTAAAATGGCGGCTGATTAGTTTGCCACTTTGAATTTCTTCTCAACATCGTATGGGCGAATAGAGTAATGCGTATTGTGGTCGCCTTGCAAGCACATGAGTCTGTTCGCGGTCTCTTCAAACTTGTTCAATCAAACCTTAGAAAAATCACTCCTAGTGTGACATTTTGAGATGTTTCTTAAATATGTCATGTATAACAAGCGTTTCCTAATTCTGTCAACATAAAAGTTTTTAAAGTTTTGTTGACCCACTCAGACCCAGCGTACACAATTGTGTATATTACGCACGTGTAGGTAATTTTTGGTCTGTACTACACACTGCAAAGCTCAGTGACCAATGATATTACATGTGGGTAAATTATTCGCAAACTATCTTACTGGTATAGGTATCAATGGGTTCATATTACTGTAGCCGAACATGTATACTACAGCTCATTGGCTGTTACAACGAAACTAGTGTTGTGTCGACTTAAGTACAGCACGCATCATAAAATTTCTTGTTTGCAACACCTCAAACTGTAAATTTAAGTGGGGCTGAAAGGGTTAATATAAACTTTTACTTATATTTTATATATAAAATATAATATTTAACTTAAAATTAGATTGACTAAAATAGTAAGAATATAAGTGGGTTGGTAATGACTAGTAAGTAATGGTTCTCAGGAAAAATTTTACTGAACTGAGTGCACGCGAATGAGGTGCGTAGTCCTTGTGGTGTAATTTTGTAGGTATGGTTAAGCTTTGTTTGCACGAGGCAGGCGAAAAGTCCGAAAGTAGAACTTTAGCAGGGTTAAGATGTCTTGGAGGTGCAATATCCAACCACCTCAGAAATTATTAATGGTTTATAAATTACATTTGTTTGGTTAATAACGACATAAGTACTTTTCACTTTGTAGTGTACAAAATTATTGAAATCTCCACCTCAACCACGAGAGAAAGAGAAAATAAAAATATGTCTTACGTATAGCGAATGGAAAAATGCGCGAATTCATTCATAGAATTGAAATATTTTAACATTTGACTCCTTTTTTCTGTTGGATAACAGTCGCAGAGTAAATAAATCCACAGAGATGAAATGGCGTGGCGGTTCCTTTGATGTGGGCGTACCCACTCACTGATCGGGCTCTTGAACGGGCCTTGTGTCTGATTGACTACTGTGTGCTGCAAAAGGTTCCCTATTGGCTAGGCTGCTGGTTGACAAGTAGGATAGCAAGCGCTGATTGGCGAACGGCGTTCCAACACGTCGCTAGCCAGTGCCGCAATTTTTCTGGCGTATGCGGCTGCAGTTCGCAGAATAAGCAGATGTTTCACCACTGCATCACAGAGAAGCTAAGAATAAAGAAGTGAAACAGCCGCTTATTCCGTGAGCTCTGGCTGCACTCGCCAGCAAAATAGCGTCTCTAGCCAGCAACATGTCGGAAAGCCATTCGCCAATCAGCGTCTGGTGACCTACTTGCCAGTCGGCAGCTCAGTCAATAGGCAACCTTTTGCAGCATGCAGTAGCCAATCAGACACGAGGCTCGTTCCCAGAGCCTCCATAGCCAATCGGAGGACGGGTACGACCATATCAAAGGAATCGCCGAGCCATTTCATTTATGTGAACTTTTACACTCTGTGTCTGTATGCTTAAATAATCTATGGTTTGAGGAGTGGAGGTACAATGATACAGGGGCCGCGGTGGTGTAGTGGCCAAACTACACGCCTCCCGCCTGGGCAAACCGGGTTCGATTCCCGGCGGGGTTACTCCCGGATTTTTGCATGTGGGAATCGTGCTGGACGATGCTTCTGGTCGCGCCTTTTCTCGGGGATTTCCCGTTTCCCCCGCTCATGCATTCCAACGCTGCTCCATACTCACTTCTCACTCTACCCTCATCAGCTCTCAAGACCTCAATAACAGATGCCCAAATCTCTTGAAACTAATATGTATTTTGGTACAGAATCATAACACTTTGAGGTCAGCAGACATTAACAAGACAACCAAGACAAATTAGAAGTGAGTTACTTATATCCACCGCTGTAGAAACACAGGTTCTATTTGCCTCCGTGTCCCCACTCGCTGGCGTTCTATTGGCCGACATGACAGTGGACACGCTTACTGTGCTCTACCACGTTCATTATTGGCTGGTAATAAGCCACTAAGGCGCTGAGTTGGTTTTGTCACAACCGAATGTCTTTATTTGTGTAATTGCAATCACGCCTGTCCTTTTGCGGAGATGTAACAATAATATTTTAGTAGTCAGGAAAGTTATTGTTACCGAGCTGTAGAGTTCTTGTAAGATCCTGTTAAACAAATGCAGTACAACGACTGCATGGACATTGTAGTTTTCTTTTCAATGACCAAGACATATTCAAACAATTTTTGCTCGAGCTACACTCGAGCGCAGTCCTTAAAGTGAATACGCCAAATGACAGGGTCTCTAATAACTAAGAGTAGATCTCGCTATAACTTTAACTTCCGCAGTCTACATAAAGACTTTTTTTTCCCCCGTGAAGCGAACTATTGGCTGCAGCATGACAGCAACTCCGCCTTCATTTTACCCCAAAGACGAGGGTTCAGGTCAGACAAAGGCGATATGGCTGGCGGCCAATATGCCTCCTTGTTCTTTCATGCTCTAGAGACACGCCCTGACCCACATTTGGCTCTCCGCGGCATTTACCAGAACAGCGCCCGAAACCACTCCGAAGTGTGTGGCTCATTCAAATTTAGCATTCTGAGGCGATCTACACACCATAGACTAAAAATGATGTAAACTGATCTCGCTGACTGCGCAATCAATCTCCGTGTCCCAATATTAAACTGCTTTTCTGCCAAGACGACCTGCAAAAACGGCATGTATTGGATTTGATGTTAGAATACTGTTTAGTAAACAAGTTCTTTCATATTTTTTTATACTTACTCTAACAAATTAGTAACGCAGTTAGATTAAAATTCAAATTGGTAAAAGTATTTTATTCATAAGAAAAAAGTCCTTTTCATTGAAATTTAAGATATAAACAAACACGATTATCACTGTTGACCATGTGACTTTGACAGTTGTGTTCCTTTGGGGTAGGATAGTATTGGGTACATGCGCAGAAGACAAATGATAGGTCTACTTCATCTTCAGTCTATAGCACACACATAACCTTTTAAGGACAAAGAGCAAGTGTAGTCCGAGATACACTGAAGAGCCAAAAAAACTGGTACACCTGCTAATATCGTGTAGGG
>NQII01001233.1:243206-256461 GCA_002778355.1 Clitarchus hookeri
CACAGAGGCGTCGTTCTTCTTACACGGCGCCGGCTACGATCTGGTTTACATTCCGGGCCCAGCGGCAGATGCGAGGACGCCGCGTGTGCGAAATACTTCATCCCCTGACGTCCAGGGGGATGGGGCAGGAGGTCAGGGGGTGGGTTTACCACCCCTCCCCCCCATAACCCAGGGGCACGTGCTGCCCTTTCACACCATTCTGCGCAGCGAGGGGGTGGGGAACTGCGCCGTTGCTTTCCGATCCACTGCAAGGGAAGCTTCGTGCGCCTGGACTTGTGTCGTCAGGCGACGCGAAGAGCGATCGTGGTAAAGAAGAGGGAAGCATACAGAAGTGAAATTGGGAGGTATGGTATATATAGTCTATTCGCGGTTTCTTCACACTTTTTGAATCAAACATTTTAAAAATATAAATTTAGAGGTGATATCCTGATAATACAAAACATACATCCCAAAAAGAAAGGCAAAGCATTAACAAAACTTTAAATGCTGAAAAGCGTTACAGTGTCTATTATCATGCTCTGTCACAGCTTACCTTCGCCAGAAAATCCAAAGAAAGGTAAAGGTGTAAGTACTTATGTGACATAGTGTATTACAAGTTTGATCGATTTCTGTATGACGTGTTTGGCTGTTTACTAAAACATGTCGTGGATAGAGAGAGGCCTGCAAAAATTCGCGTTCNCGATTTCTGTATGACGTGTTTGGCTGTTTACTAAAACATGTCGTGGATAGAGAGAGGCCTGCAAAAATTCGCGTTCTTATTTGGTACGAGGCTATACGTGAAACACATGTACGACTGCACTACGTTTGTCATTGGACCATACTTTATTTTACACGGCCTGTGTAGCTCTGCGCCAATGAATAAACACTACATAATGGTGTGCCCGAATCGCGTGCAGTCTTGTCAGAAGGGAACTACTGTCTTCACAGCTGGTCACCTTCAAATTAACAAGTAACACCGGCTCTAGTATCCATAGGACTGTGAAATCTAGCGTGATGTAAAATAACAACGCGAATTTTGCACGTCCCCAGTCATGTGCCACAGGCGTTTTNCGATTTCTGTATGACGTGTTTGGCTGTTTACTAAAACATGTCGTGGATAGAGAGAGGCCTGCAAAAATTCGCGTTATTATTTGGTACGAGGCTATACGTGAAACACATGTACGACTGCACTACGTTTGTCATTGGACCATACTTTATTTTACACGGCCTGTGTAGCTCTGCGCCAATGAATAAACACTACATAATGGTGTGCCCTAATCGCGTGCAGTCTTGTCAGAAGGGAACTACTGTCTTCACAGCTGGTCACCTGCAAATGAACAAGTAACACCGGCTCTAGTATCCATAGGACTGTGAAATCTAGCGTGATGTAAAATAACAACGCGAATTTTGCACGTCCCCAGTCATGTGCCACAGGCGTTTTATACTTCTGTTACCATAAAAGTGTCTTATTCTTAGTTATACTAAACTTTTCCTCATATTTTATCATTCAATTCTACTATTTAATTAATAATTAATATTAATAATAAAACGTGGAGAAAATAAGTGAGTTGGTAATGCCTAACAATAAATACTTCTTATGAGGTGCGTTGTCCCTTTGCTATAATTTTCTAGACTCGGTGATATTTGTATGCATGAGGAGGAATATCTTGGAAGTGGAACTTAATCAGCGCTTCAGAAAAATTGGAAGTAACCGTGAATGGACTACAGCACTCTGAGAACTATACCCGAATGTGGCTCGTACAGAGCAAACCTGCAAATACCTCGGAATTTGAAAATAAAATTCGCACGAGTACAATATTATTATTTTCTTCCGTAGTTTTTATCATAATTTGCATAAACAATAAACACTTCATCTCGTCAACAAACATTTTTTGTGAACAATATAATATAATTTTGTATAGTCCATTCACAGTTACTTCCAAATTTCTGAAACCCTGCTATAGTTCTACTTCCAGGATATTGCTCCGCCTCACGTAAACAAAGCTTTACCAAGTCAAGAAAATTACAACAAAGGGACAGCGCACCGCATTCGTGCGCGCACAGTGTAATAAAATTTTGCATGAGAACTATTTCTTGCTAGGCATTACCAACATACCGACACTCTAAATTTGAAACGGTGAGAATTGAGCCAAATCAGTGAAAATAGTGAAAATTGAGCGACTGATAATCAGTGCCTGATAACTATGTAATATGATGGTTGAATTTCATTGATTTATTTGTGATTCCCACTGGATGTTGAGAATTCCACTGCGAAAAATCACTTGTTCCCAGATCATTTGCTTGATTTTCCAGTCGGCAGTATATTATCAATTGACTTTCAGGGAATGTTATTTCACTGATTCGGGCTAGGAATGAATTTTCTTCCGTTTATAATCATATTAATAATTAAGTAAATATTATAATTTAAAGATAAAATGTAAGGAAAATTTCAATGTAACCAAAAATAAGGTTTTTTTTGTTAACAGAAGTATAAAACGCTTTTGATACGCGATATAATTAGGAAACAACGGAAAACGACATAGATGGTGTGATTTCTAAAAGTTTGGATTCGAAAAGTTTGAAAAAANATATAATTAGGAAACAACGGAAAACGACATAGATGGTGTGATTTCTAAAAGTTTGGATTCGAAAAGTTTGAAAAAACCGCGAACATACCTTTAGAAAAAAAGGGTTGGGGGAGGGGGGAGATCTGTATAGTACAGTCACAGAGAAGGAAAGAACTCTGAAAGACGAAATAGCGGTTCATTTGATGTGGGCGTACATATTATCTGATTGGTTGCGGGAGGCTCTAGGAACGGGCCTTTTTCTTCTTACTGGCTACCGCGTACTGAGAGTGAAACATTGCCTATTGGCTCGGCTGCCGGCTGGCGAGTAAGTTACCAGGCGCTGGTTGGTGAACGGCGTTCCAGCATGTATACTGGCCAGTGACGTAATTTTGCTGGCGTGTGCAGCTGGAGTTCGCGGAATAAGCGGCTGTTTCCAACTCTGTATTCTCTAGTGTTCTGTGGTAGCTACTTTGTAACGTCTGGTATGATGTGGCCCAACGAGACTGTGTAGTGAGTGGGAATACAGGAAAACAACAGTACTTAATTTATTGTTATGGTGACTGACTTCTAGATTTTCAGGGACCACGGTGGTTAAGTAGATAGAATTCTTGTCTACCTCCTAGGCAAACCGGGTTCGATTCCCGGAGGGGTCTCTCCCGGATTTTTGCATGTGGAAATCGTGCCGGACGATACCGCTGGTCGGAGGATTTTCTAGAGGATCTCCCGTTTCCCCCGTCCTTGCATTCCGGCGCCGCTCCATACTTACCTCACTTCACCCTCGTCGGCTCTTAAAGACGTCGATGTTAAGAGCCGCCTGAATATCTTCACCCCGCTCCACTCTAGCTTGTCTTGGATATCTGTTAATATGTCCAGAGTCACAGTTGTTTGTTCATTGAATGATGCGCCAGGTCAACCCCAGACACAAGTAGCACGGTATTCGGGCTTTATTTTCTTGCAGGTTTGTTCTTGACCCAAATTCGTCCAGGGCGTGCTTTACAAACTGCGATTTAATTGGAAAAGAAAGTCAAATGCGCATGCATTTGAAGTAGAGAGTGTCCTCAAATAAACTCGCGAAATTTCCAAGTCCGCCATTGTGACGAAGTGGTCTGTTACTGCCTCGCTTTTCACTGGCTAAAAAAAAAGTAAGAAGCTGTTTCACTGCTTTTTATGTGAGTGACAAAACATTTTCCACTCCGCGAAATAATGGGAACGTCCGCATTAATAGGGGTGTGGTTTGTCGGCAAACTCTTTTGTGCTNACATTTTCCACTCCGCGAAATAATGGGAACGTCCGCATTAATAGGGGTGTGGTTTGTCGGCAAACTCTTTTGTGCTACCATATGATAAGAAATGCTAAAACGTCTTCTCACTCTTATGACTTCATGATAGACGGTACAGATTTTGACTTGAATTCGCGGGGAATTCAAATGGGGAATAGCTTCTCGTGGACGTAAATGTGTGCACAGCTTATACACTGACATGCCAGATGGGTCTGGTATCGTGTAGGCTCTCCTCTAGCTCGGCGAAGAGCAGCGACTCGTCGTGGCATCGACTCCACAAGTAGAAGAAGCACTTGTGGGGAGGTGTTGGCCCATGCCGTCTGTATAGCTACCCACAGCTCCCTGCTATTTGTAAACGCAGGGTCTTGGGTGAGAATGGACCTCCCCACCACGTCACATAAACGAAATATTAAAAACAGCAAAATAAAGAACTATCTTAACTTCAAATTGTTTTTATTTTTAATGACAAATTCAGCAGAATATTGTAAAACCGTTACTAAAAGAAACTTGTTTAAAAGTACAGCACTGCGCTAAAAAAATTGCTAAATTAAAACAAGTTTTGTGCCACGAAGAGATGCGATTTTTATCTTGGGGTTATAATAAAAATGATCTAGAATTTAACCATATACGTATTTGGTTATGTATATTTAATGAGTTACATAATTACCTTATTAATTTATTAATTTTCAGTGGACATATATAATGTGTAGGTACCACAAGTTTTCGTCCATTAACAGCACGATCTATGTAAATAATTCCTCCTATTAACACCGCCAAATATTTGCTTCAATCGGACCCGGCCCTCTTCTGTGCAAGCATTATCTGTTGAATTTCGGGATTTGATTGGCAAACATTTATTCCGCCGCGAGCACAATGCTGCTCTCTTTTATAATGCAGGGACAAACCCAGCGGCGCATATTGTAATCACGAAGGGATTAAAACCAACAATCGGGCCGCTCCCAGGCGCAGAGCCGCGAGCCGCTGGGCGGGCTCCCGTTCGTCCCGGTCACGTGATACCTCGTGACGTCATGCGCATTGTTCTCGTAGTTCGCGGCATGTGCGCGCATGTTTACTTATCCAACCTCCCCCTCAGGTTAGGAAAAAAACAGGAATTTCTTATGGGAGGGATTTTCATAGGGGAAATTTCTGCCGCTAGGTGCGCAGTGTTCCAAAAGGTAACTTTTAATTAACATTTTTATCTACGTGAATGACAGAAGATAAATATTTTAATTAGTTACAAAGTTATTTTATATTCGATTTATGATTATTACAATCGTGTTTTTTAAAGTAGGAAAAGAAGAAATTCTGGTACACATACGATAATAGCGCTTCCATAGTGACGAAAACTTTTGATTGTCAAACTTGTAATATTGATATTGCCAACCTTTAGTAGAAGTAACCTTACCTTGGGCTAGAGATCCGTGAATTTTGTGGATTCGTTCAGTCTGTTTGCAGATTCTTCACACATTTTTAAAATCAAACCTTTGAAAAATCACGCCAGGTATTACGTACTTAGTTGTTTCCTAAATACGACATGTATCACAGACGTTTTTTCACATGTTTTGCCATAGAAGTAACATATTTTCAGTTAAATTTGATACTCACTTATGTCTTATCAATAAATTAAAACATTAGANCATTTTCCACTCCGCGAAATAATGGGAACGTCCGCATTAATAGGGGTGTGGTTTGTCGGCAAACTCTTTTGTGCTTCCATATGATAAGAAACGCTAAAACGTCTTCTCACTCTTATGACTTCATGATAGACGGTACAGATTTTGACTTGAATTCGCGGGGAATTCAAATGGGGAATAGCTTCTCGTGGACGTAAAGGTGTGCACAGCTTATACACTGACATGCCAGATGGGTCTGGTATCGTGTAGGCTCTCCTCTAGCTCGGCGAAGAGCAGCGACTCGTCGTGGCATCGACTCCACAAGTAGAAGAAGCACTTGTGGGGAGGTGTTGGCCCATGCCGTCTGTATAGCTACCCACAGCTCCCTGCTATTTGTAAACGCAGGGTCTTGGGTGAGAATGGACCTCCCCACCACGTCACATAAACGAAATATTAAAAACAGCAAAATAAAGAACTATCTTAACTTCAAATTGTTTTTATTTTTAATGACAAATTCAGCAGAATATTGTAAAACCGTTACTAAAAGAAACTTGTTTAAAAGTACAGCACTACGCTAGAAAAATTGCTGAATTAAAACAAGTTTTGTGCCACGAAGAGATGCGATTTTTATCTTGGGGTTATAATAAAAATGATCTAGAATTTAACCATATACGTATTTGGTTATGTATATTTAATGAGTTACATAATTACCTTATTAATTTATTAATTTTCAGTGGACATATATAATGTGTAGGTACCACAAGTTTTCGTCCATTAACAGCACGAGCTATGTAAATAATTCCTCCTATTAACACCGCCAAATATTTGCTTCAATCGGGCCCGGCCCTCTTCTGTGCAAGCATTATCTGTTGAATTTCGGGATTTTATTGGCAAACATTTATTCCGCCGCGAGCACAATGCTGCTCTCTTTTATAATGCAGGGACAAACCCAGCGGCGCATATTGTAATCACGAAGGGATTAAAACCAACAATCGGGCCGCTCCCAGGCGCAGAGCCGCGAGCCGCTGGGCGGGCTCCCGTTCGTCCCGGTCACGTGATACCTCGTGACGTCATGCGCATTGTTCTCGTAGTTCGCGGCATGTGCGCGCATGTTTACTTATCCAACCTCCCCCTCAGGTTAGGAAAAAAACAGGAATTTCTTATGGGAGGGATTTTCATAGGGGAAATTTCTGCCGCTAGGTGCGCAGTGTTCCAAAAGGTAACTTTTAATTAACATTTTTATCTACGTGAATGACAGAAGATAAATATTTTAATTAGTTACAAAGTTATTTTATATTCGATTTATGATTATTACAATCTTGTTTTTTAAAGTAGGAAAAGAAGAAATTCTGGTACACATATAATAATAGCGCTTACATAGTGACGAAAACTTTTGATTGTCAAACTTGTAATATTGATATTGCCAACCTTTAGTAGAAGTAACCTTACCTTGGGCTAGAGATCCGTGAATTTTGTGGATTCGTTCAGTCTGTTTGCAGATTCTTCACACATTTTTAAAATCAAACCTTTGAAAAATCACGCCAGGTATTACGTACTTAGTTGTGTCCTAAATACGACATGTATCACAGACGTTTTTTCACATATTTTGCCATAGAAGTAACATATTTTCAGTTAAATTTGATACTCACTTATGTCTTATCAATAAATTAAAACATTAGATTTATAACACGAATAAAAACAAACAGAATATAGATGTGTCGGCAATGCCTAGTAAGAAATAGTTGTCACGAAAAATACTATTACCCTGAGTGCGCACGAATGCGGTACATTGTCCCTTTGATGTAATATTCTAGACTTGGTTAAGATTAGTTTCTATGGGGCGGAGGAATATCCTGGAAGTAGAACTTAAGCAGTGCTTTAGAAAAGTAGGAAGTAACCGTGATGGGACTAACAGTCTCGAAGTTGGCATACTTCGTTTTTAAAGGCTGTGCGCGAATAATTAAGCATTTCTGAATCCACCCATACAAATATTTTACTGTCCGTAACTGCATACATTTTATCATTAACAATGGTGGAATCACCTATGAANAAGCATTTCTGAATCCACCCATACAAAAATTTTACTGTCCGTAACTGCATACATTTTATCATTAACAATGGTGGAAACACCTATGGANGTCCGTAACTGCATACATTTTATCATTAACAATGGTGGAATCACCTATGAAGAAGTTGGCTGAGAATTAGTAACTGTAATATCACATATTAACGTCAAATGAAAAAAATTATATTTAAATTGGTGGGCGCTGAATTTTCTTAAAAATATGCTCTGTTAATTTGATGCACATAAGAGTAAAAATTAGTGTATTAATAACACATTTAAGTTCTTAACTATATCACAGTTATACTTAGGGGCACCTGTTTTTCGTGAAAAGATTCCAGGACTTGTACTCAAAAACGCGTTAGTTCAGAACCACTGTCGTGATTGGATGATTTTTACCTGTCACGTGAATTGCGTGTCTGTTAGCGAATCAGGAATGTTCAGTGTTGGAGCAACTCGTTTCTAGGCAGAAAACGTCTTCTCACAAAGGCACGCAGTCAATAAACACATTAAATAGGCAAATGTGCACATAAGCTATTGTAGTCAAGCCTGCGCACAAATCCTTCCGCGAAAAAAAAGTCCTAGTTATACTAGCTTAGCGCACGAATAAAGTGAGAGGGTACACGTTAATACTAATTTCACATACGGTGGAAGAATACAAAATTAGATAAGAATTATATATTAAGCGAGGTTTTCATACATGTTCAATTTACCGCCCAACCACAAATTTTACGTTTACCTACATTTTACATTTTGAGTCCAATCGTCTGTAGGCTAGACTCCACAGGTCTCTAAATAATTGAACAATAGTTCTTCATTTATTGGCTATGTTTGTCCTCGTCCAGACAGCAGAGGATTTGGTCCTCGTTTTCTTGTAGGTTTTTTTAACGGTCCATAATGCCTCAGGACCGTGAAAAGAACAACCGCGCTATTTTCTTCTGTCCGTCGACGTGTTCTGCGGCCACGCTACAGAGTACTTAAGTGTGTAGAGGTGGAACGGCCGCTTGTACCGCGAAGTTCAGCCTCACTCGCCAGCAAAATGGCGTCACTAGCCAGCAACATGCCAGGACGTCGTTACCCAATCAGCGCCTGGTAACTTAACTTGCCAGCCGACAGCCCAGCCAATATGGAACAATTCGTAGCATGAATAAGCCAATGAAGATATAAGGCATATTCCCCAGAGCCTCGCACAGCCAATCAGAGAGTGGATACGCCCGCGTAAAAAATAACCGCCTAGCCATTTCGTCCCAGCCAGGTGAACCGGAGTCGGTCCCCGGATTTTCGCATGTGGAAATCGTGCCGGGCGATGCCGCTGCTCGGCTGGATTTCTCGGGGATCTCTGCCCTCCTCCCCTCCCCCCTCTTGAATTCTAGCGCTGCACCATACTCACCTCGTTTCACCCTCATCGGCTTTCAAGACCTGGATGTTAAGATCTCTCCACTCCAATACACGTCTGTATACTTACCTATTCTACGGCAGTATTGGGAGGTTGAAACGCTAAATAAACTCTTTTCGCCGTTCGTGTTCCGAGTTTTTTGGCGCGGCCCATTCAGTGGGTAGACAATAATAGCGCTGTGATAAGGAGTTCACGTTCGGGCCGACTCGTGCATTCCCGCCTGCTGAAGTGTTTACCACTCGGAGACTCGCGCGGAATAACAAGGCGCCCGGATATTCCCTCGAACCCCCAAGGTGGCCTTAAATTTAATTTAACCAGGCCTTTAGAAATTTTCAGTTAGTCACTCGTCACCGGGGGAGGAGGAGGGAGTGGGCGGATGGGGCGATGGTTTGCGTTGAAAATCCCCGGAGTCGTAAATTCCGGTGAGCGAGGGGAGGGGGAGGGGAATAAAGAAGGTCGGTAAGGGCTGTGCGCTTGCGAGAACGCGTGTTCCCTCGATCTCGATGGCGGGGTTAACAATGGCGTCGTGGTGATCAGTGGTCTAGGCTCGGGGTGAAAAATACCTCCCGGAGGATGGCGTTTATTTCAACTGGGGATCGTTAACTCCGACCCAATCTCGCATTCGCCCCCACCCCTCCCAAACAACGATCTTGGAATTCGACCGTAGGTTCGCCCGCCAGGAGACGTGTCCCCGGCCACAGTACAGGCACACAACAGACGAGTACACAGATACGAAATGGCGTGGCGGTTCCTTTGATGCGGGCGTACGCATTCTCCGATTTGCTGCGCGAGGTTCTTCGAAAGAGCATTCTAACTTGATTGGTTTATTCGTGATGCGAAATGTTCCCTATTGGCTGGGCTGCCAGCTGGCAGGTTATGTTGGCTAGTGACGCCATTTTGTTGGCGTGTGAGACCGGATTTCGCAAAATATGTGGCTGTTTCACCTCCGTACACTTAGATACAGCGTTCGGGAAACTTGGTGGACGATGTCCGAGTGGCTCGGTCCAATGCAGACACGGTACCAGTAGCCAATGGAGATACAACAGCTGGAGTGTGTATATAGTATTGAAATCTACTGTGTGCTCCGATTTTTACGCACAAAGCCACTGGCCCTATAAGCTGTTCACGGTAAACTGAGCACTTTTGAAAACCCTGCTTAAGATCTACTTGCAGGCACGTTGTGTATTCTTCCGTGTTTTGTAAAATTAACACTGGCGTGGGCCTAATCACTTCATTCACGCATCGGGCAAGTGAAACTGTGAAATTATTAGAAAAGTAAATATTTTACAAATCTGCTATTTTTTAGATGCTTTAAAAATAACAGAAAGCGAAAAAAAATGATTTTAGTAATTACAAATGGTTGCTTAAAACTCTTAATTAGACATTAGGACACGGAACTACTTTCTCTCCATCGTTACCAACTGTACTGGGCTCCCGTGAAAATGTATGCAGGTAGAAGCAGTGACTTTTTTCTAAAGTTGATTTCAAAAGTGCTTACCTTATCGTGAGCGGCAGCGGGCCATGATATCGTCTTGCCCCTGGGCGAGCATTATGCGTCGACAAGGCGACTTGAGCTTGTGGACGGGATGGAGCCAATCCCTAGATCGCGANCCTTCCCCACAACAAACCACAAACACCCCTCCACAAAGGAAACGACTGTCGCGCCTGATGAAATGCCGCGACGTGTTATCCGTTATTTTTCTCTCTGTCTGGTGAAAACCACCCCCTCCTTTCTCCCACCGCCCTGGTCGACGACAATTCTCCCGCCTGGAGGTTTTTTTTCCCCCTCAGCAAGTTGTATAAGCCGCGTGTTATATGGCGGCAATAAATAAGTCATAAAAGTGAGAGTAGGAGGGTGGGGTTCGTCTGGAACATCTTGTGGCCTGAGGAGGGGTAGCTCTATATTTCCTCGACCGCTGATGTAATTAAGATATTGGCCTGCTACAGCCCATCTTTGTGGGTTCGTGCGACGCCGGAAGAAAACAGCGAAGAGTTGGTCCTCCGCCAACGAAGATACTCTGGGAGTAAAATGGCGCGTAGATCGCCTGCAATCTGCACAAAAACAAATTTCTGATGCCAATAAAAAATTAAAGGTTTTTTTTCCAACTATAAATGTAAAACCACGTGCAGCGGCGTGTGATGAACTGTTGCAAGGTAAGCTGTGTTTTGCTCTGTGCTATACCTAATCGTTTGCTAGTTTACACATCGGGGGCCGCGGTGGCTGAGCGGTTAGCCTGCTCATCTCCCACTAAGGCGAACTGGGTTCAATCCCAGGCCGGTACTAGAGCCTTCAATACCTGGAATGTAGCTGTGTGTATAATGTATACGCAATAGAAAGCACTGTTGACGATAGTTTACACAAGTTATGCCAAGGGGAAGAAGACATGGTTTCCAAGGGTTCGGGTTCGACCCTGGCTTCAGCAAATAAACTAGAGCCGAGAATAAGTAGGCTCAGACCNACTAGACTACAGAGAATTAAAACATAAAGAACCAGCAAACCACTACATGAATGCGAAACCTGGATTGTGTGACGGGCCATTTAGCGGTCATTAAGGGTCATCTGTGGAGCAGGAGGGGTCATTTAGGGGTCACTTGTGGTGTGCGCGGAGCTAAGGGCGGTGCTAACGTCGGTGCTAAGGAGCTGATTGCGGAGGAGGTGGAGGAAGAGGAGAATCGTGAAGGAAGAGGAGGATTGCTTGGGATTAGTAATAGACAACTATGCCCATAAAAGTGTTGGTGATGCTGATGCATAACATGATTATATCATACTTGTGCAGAGATGGTGCTTGGTTTAGTCACATAAACATACATTTAAAAAAAGCCAAGTTGCATACTTTTATACCAACAAAATCGACGAGCTAATAAATAATTAACAGATACTGGCATCGTATAATAATTAGACTTCAAGAGAGGAGACCGGAAATGAAGTTGAGAGAACTTTTTGCATTGTTCCGCTGTACTCTACGTACAATTTCAGTACAACTTGAAGACAAATAAATTACAAATTAAATAAATTTTAAAATCAAATAATAAAAACAATTTTTTTTATTTGACGTAACCTACGCCTACAAAACCTATATGGCTACCAGAAACAAATGCACGGGGATAACGTCAACATAAGCAGGTATATAAATAGCTGGGTTCATATTTTATGGGCCTTAGTTTGACAGCGGCAGTCGTGAAAGACACGTCGTCTCCACTAGTGTAAGCAACTGGAATATATTACGGAGATGCCAGTTACGGGTCCAGCAGAAGCACCATCGAGTTCTTCAGTTGCGACACATGCAGCATCAGCACTACCATCGCNATGCCAGTTACGGGTCCAGCAGAAGCACCATCGAGTTCTTCAGTTGCGACACATGCAGCATCAGCACTACCATCGCCGTTCTTCAGGCATGATGTCGACAGTGCCATTGACTTCTTCAGATGGAACATCTACAGCAGTGCAGCCATCGACGAGTTCGTCAAGGCTTCGTTGCTGTTACTGCGACAAGATATTTGCCAACAGCCAAAATGCAAGAAAGCATGAAAAAAAACTGCTTGTGTAAAGGGCCCATCCTGCGCTATGCAACGATGCGGCAAGTGCAAACATCTGTTCAAGAGCAGTGATAAGCTGAATAGACATCAGAACGCCAAAGGTAGAGCTAACACAGCTAATAAATTACCTGTACTAGCAATTGGTGACACCACATCGAATGGATTCGATCTGAAACAATTATCTTTCGAGGATACCTTAAAGAATTATGTGATTTGAAATAATTTCGTAGATACGGAAGAGATATGTACATACCTGGACCACATTAAGCAAAGGATAATTAATCAGTTAACATAAGAAGTTGATGAAGGTCTTATAAAATATGTTTGGCTGGAGCGTACCTAATAAAAGCCTCAGTCTTTGGATGAAGCCATCAGTCGCCGCGTATATGATATAAATATAAAAAAAAAAGTGTTTTATTTCTTGTTCGTGTTGTACCCTGCCTGATTTCCTGATATAGGGACTATGGTGGTCTTGGTTTTCAAATCTGCCACTACATATCGGTACCGTAAGTGAGAATGATAATAAAAATAAATTAAATGGTGTGAGCAAAATATGTTAGTACTTAAATATTTTCTGTAATGGCCTGTCACTGGGTGACTGTGCACAATCAATGATATAGTAACAGACGTATATGTTGAAATGAAGTGTCCAAAAATGAGTGTGGATTAATAATTAAATACGTTCTCATCAGGTTGGACGCAACAGTCTTGGAGCGGGAAGGACGAAGGTCGAGCCACATCTGACCTGCAAGAGCAGTCTGGGGGGAGGTGTTCAGAAGCGGGGAGGGGGCTATCGACGCTTTTCGTGACGGTTAGGAGTCC
>NQII01001233.1:268162-307438 GCA_002778355.1 Clitarchus hookeri
GGGGGGGGGGTGTATAGGAGTGGCAGACGGAGAGGATGAAAAATGACGGCGGCAGGGGATAATAATGAACCTCGGCCATCGCCTCCTTTCGGCGCTTATCCCTTGCTCGCTGTGAAGGAGGGAGGCTGTGTTGAGAGTTCTGGACCCCCACCAACCATTCCGGTCCTCTCGGTCACCATTGTTCCGTGAACACAGCCACGAACTCATTTCCTGCAGGTGAAGGACGAGAAATTGTCGCGTGCATTCCTCACTTCGGGCATATAAAATTAAATAATGGCTGTTCGCAGTTGACTGCAAGTTTGAAAGCCCTTGTTAAGATCTACTTTCCTTTCCATTTTGGTACCCTTCCGCTATATTTACAATTTAATACGGCCATAGACACGAACACTTTATAATTCCGCCCATCTAATACAAACGTGCAATTGTTAGGATCGTGAAAACGTTTTACTATAATAATTATTACCGTGAAATTGTTAGCATCGCTAATATGTTTTACCATAATAATTATTATTTTACTATAATAATAATTATATATATTTATGTGGACGAATAAAACAGAAACCACCGGTGTCCAAAATTTAGACGCCACACTTTCAAACTACTTTTAAGTTATGGATATACTTTCCTTACTTCATCGCCAACTGAACTGATAGTACGAAAGTCAGTCCGTACGTCCTAAGGTGCAAAGTTTAAGGCAGAGATTTTTTTTTTNCGCCAACTGAACTGATAGTACGAAAGTCAGTCCGTACGTCCTAAGGTGCAAAGTTTAAGGCAGAGATTTTTTTTTTCAAATGTTTCCACGCCACCGAGTACAGATAATGCAGACAGGTGTACGCAGTAGCGTGCTGTGAAGTAAGATTAGCAAGCTGCCGGCTAAATTTGTTAGAGAAATAACTTCTAATTCNTCAAATGTTTCCACGCCACCGAGTACAGATAATGCAGACGGGTGTACGCAGTAGCGTGCTGTGAAGTAAGATTAGCAAGCTGCCGGCTAAATTTGTTAGAGAAATAACTTCTAATTCGGGCAAAACCGATAACAGACGTTAACTTTTTTTATCTCTACTAAATGGGTTTCGCACGAGGAAAAGTGACCAAATTTTTAATTTAAAACGGAATTCCAAATATTATCAACAAATTTGATGGTCGTTAAATAAGTTTTTAATCCACAATTTTGAAACTCCTTAGACCAGTGCCGGATCTAGCTAATAACTGCAGAGGCAAGCGCCATCCAAAGTAAAATTCAACNCAAACGGAATTCCAAATATTATCAACAAATTTTGATGGTCGTTAAATAAGTTTTTAATCCACCATTTTGAAACTCCTTAGACCAGTGCCGGATCTAGCTAATAACTGCAGAGGCAAGCGCCATCCAAAGTAAAATTCAACATCCCACATCACATATGTATTTATGTAATAATCGTTTTTTGTTAATATAACTGTGTAAGTAAACAATATACTCATTAAATTCCTTACGAAGAAACTGCGAATAATGTCACCTCACGTTACTCATGTACTTCAGTTCTGGGGCGCAGACGGTTTGTGCCCAGGACGCTGTGTATTTTTCATTTGCCGTAGACACCCGAAAAGGCTCGGAGATCGCCGAAGTCTGGGGGTGTTGGGGCACATACGGGTTGAGGCCGGACGTTTCAGAGTTCAAACAGTGAGTGCTATGCCAGCTCAACATAGCCCATGCGTCTCTTCTGCAATACATATTTTCTAAAGCAATGCCATCATGTTATTAGAGACAATAAAAGCGTCGNTTCAAACAGTGAGTGCTATGCCAGCTCAACAGATAGCCCATGCGTCTCTTCTGCAATACATATTTTCTAAAGCAATGCCATCATGTTATTAGAGACAATAAAAGCGTCGTATAACGTTTAATTTATATGTAAATAATACTGAATTCATCAACACATTTCAGTTACATTCATTTGTAAATACAGTTAAAACTTAAAAATATTCTATGCAGGGAAAACAATTTCTTTATTATATATACTGCAAATTGTGACTTATAATGGACATTTTCAGTGTGCCACTTATTAAAAAAATGCTGCAGGAAAAATGATTTTGTTAAACGTTTACATGGTGTTTGTTAGAATATTATGGTACCAAATGTAAATAAATATTACTGCGTTGTACATTGTAGAGTAACAATAGCAGGTTATTTTATTTCACGCTAAATTAATTTCTCATTTCCTGCTTTCGTAACTTCACGTCCTCCTGGGATATAGTTGATCGAATTATTAGTACCCAGGACATTGAGCTAGACTTTTTCTTACCAGAATGGAAACTACCTCATCAACTTCTGACATGGTACTACAAAAGGTGGGGAGCAAGAGATAAGCGTAATTTAAATATATACAAATAACTAGTGACTACATTCTTTAATGGAAACTTTTTTGAGAAAATGATGTTCAGTAAATATACTTGATCACACTTTTACATCATGAACAACACAGATTTTGCAAACATGTATTGGTAAATCACGGAATGTTTTTACGGAGAGAGAAACAGTTCCTCTTTTGTGAAGCACCGAAAAGATGGAGTTTGAGCGAAGGGGTTACTTACAGATTCAGGAGATCCTGGATGGGGGGAAAACACGGGGTAAGACTGATATCTGTGGCTCATACAAGGCTCATTTCACCCCCCTCACGCCACTTACAATCAANGATACAAGGCTCATTTCACCCCTCTCCCGCCACTTACAATCAACCACGTGCTTCTTTGCACACCTGCCAGCCAGTAGGGGCTGCTCCCACGAACGAGTAATTACTACCCGTCTATCGGAGAATCTCCTTTTGAATCGGGCGTCCATTTACAAAGATGCCCGTCTCTTCCCAACCCCCTCACCCGGACTACGCTTCACAATCACGCCAGAGGTGCAGGGCTGGAGAGGGGAACCGACANTCTCTTCCCAACCCCCTCACCCGGACTACGCTTCACAATCACGCCAGAGGTGCAGGGCTGGAGAGGGGAACCGACAGGTTGGTAATTAGCTTGCAAATGTGAACGCGCCAGCCCAGCTACCTAGCTATGGAAAATTAACAGTGGATAATGGATTGGTAGATGGGGGAGGGGGCAGAAACTCCCTTGCTCCCGAAGACGTTCGAAGAGAGGTAGGGAGAAATTTCTATCGAGAGAAATCTCATTCCGTTCCTCCAGGGCCAACCTTTTTTCAACAGACGACGACGATGACGGAGAAGTAGTAATATAATTGGCGTTGAGAGGCGCATCAAGGCATTACGTTTATCAGCTCTTTCCCCCTCCCACTTTGCTTTTTCCTCCGACCTTACGCCCGTTTTCTCCTGAAAATCGGAATTAGCAGTTCGGAAACACGCCCATCGAGCCCGCTAAGAATCTACGAAACGTCTCTTCCCCCTCCTCACACACGCGTACAATCTCTCTCTATCTCGAATGGAATAATTACGTGAAAACGAGTTTTTTTTTCCTTCCGAAATATTGCTCTGAGACGACTGCTAATGAAAGGAAGACGTCGCAGGAACAATTCCATCCTCGTTTCAAAGTCCCTTCTATAATTCTGTGATTAAAATTCGTAATGTAACTCTAACTACACATTAAGTTCAGAAACATGTTCGAATTAATTTTGGTGAAGACGTATTTTGCTTTAAGAGGCATGAAACATGGCGGCCGTAACGTACGGGTGTTATGGCTAGTTTGCAACTCTCGCAGTATTGGCTGCTAGGACTGGAACTTGACCACGTGCTTATTACAACGATATAAAGAAGGTTTTAATAGAAATTCAAGGCAATATGACCAGAAAAACCCTATCACTCACATATAACATAAAATATCCGTGGCATATGTTTTTGTGATATTCCAGATTATTTTTATTTATTTGCTTTAGGAAAACAATTACAACTCCTTTTCAGATTTTGTAAATCATACTTTTGTTTTCTTTATAAATAATTGAATTTTCTCTCGTTTATAATTTTGGCTTGAATTCACAAAACAAGTTTAACCATTAAAACAATAAATATAGCAAATTCATTGATATACATGTTTATATATGTGTGTTTTCGTTATGTANAAGTTTAACCATTAAAACAATAAATATAGCAAATTCATTGATATACATGTTTATATATGTGTGTTTTCGTTATGTATATATGCCTCTGTTCCTTAGTCCAAAGAAACACCACACAGGCTCAAAGTGGGATTTTATTAAATTACAATATTTATTTTTGTCGGTTATACAGTAATTCGTGAATTCAAACATAGTATACTCTTCCTGGTTTACGGACATCTAGCTGCTATTTAGATCTGCCTTTAGAAAAAATGGCCTTCCCGAAACGCCATGTATATTAACACGAATACCGATAGGCTTATTTACAGCTAACANTCTAGATCTGCCTTTAGAAAAAATGGCCTTCCCGAAACGCCATGTATATTAACACGAATACCGATAGGCTTATTTACAGCTAACAACAACAAAAATGTTACCGTTCTCATTGAAAATTTTGTGTATGAAATGGTGGTCATTGAAATTGCTTTATTTTTGTTTAAGGAATTCTAAGAAAATATAATGCTATAATTGGCGTAGAATTCGAAATATTATGTTTCTAACCATTTGTCTAAATCTGTCGAATGGCACAACATTATTATTCCTACTTTTTGGGAGATTGAACATTTTGAACAGCTACTGTGGAGTTGGGGCAAGTTATGTACATGTGATACAGTGTTCTGGTGGCCACTAAGGACACTCTGTTACACGGAAGCGGGTCAGGGTATGCATTGTCCCTCCCTAAATTTATTAAAGGTCACCAGAATGAGAGCAAATGGGGGGCCAAAATGATTAATTCACCGAGATGCGTCAGTATATTGTATATACTGTATTATGGATTGTTATGATGCATTTCTGATACTTATATACGTCTGCGCTCCTGAGTTATAGACTTTACTCTCTGTTTTATGCAGCATGTAATGTAGGTATTGATCACAACAAAATTAGTTTCATAAAATAAGCTAAAATATCTCAAAAGGGGTGCCTAAAGACTTGACCACCCCCATTCCCCTTTTTGAAGAGAGGCGGATAAAATAGTATCCCTTTCTAAGTTTCAGACGTAGTTTCATCGCTGAAAGGAACCAGCTTTTTTACAATACGGTCGCAAGGTCTTAATTTTTTTATTTCAGCGTGCTTAACAGTTGACTGCCGAAGTGCTCACCACCATATTGGTNAAGTTTAACCATTAAAACAATAAATATAGCAAATTCATTGATATACATGTTTATATATGTGTGTTTTCGTTATGTCTATATGCCTCTGTTCCTTAGTCCAAAGAAACACCACACAGGCTCAAAGTGGGATTTTATTAAATTACAATATTTATTTTTGTCGGTTATACAGTAATTCGTGAATTCAGACATAGTATACTCTTCCTGGTTTACGGACATCTAGCTGCTATCTAGATCTGCCTTTAGAAAAAATGGCCTTCCCGAAACGCCATGTATATTAACACGAATACCGATAGGCTTATTTACAGCTAATANTTAGAAAAAATGGCCTTCCCGAAACGCCATGTATATTAACACGAATACCGATAGGCTTATTTACAGCTAACAACAACAAAAATGTTACCGTTCTCATTGAAAATTTTGTGTATGAAATGGTGGTCATTGAAATTGCTTTATTTTTGTTTAAGGAATTCTAAGAAAATGTAATGCTATAATTGGCGTAGAATTCGAAATATTATGTTTCTAACCATTTGTCTAAATCTGTCGAATGGCACAACATTATTATTCCTACTTTTTGGGAGATTGAACATTTTGAACAGCTACTGTGGAGTTGGGGCAAGTTATGTACATGTGATACAGTGTTCTGGTGGCCACTAAGGACACTCTGTTACACGGAAGCGGGTCAGGGTATGCATTGTCCCTCCCTAAATTTATTAAAGGTCACCAGAATGAGAGCAAATGGGGGGCCAAAATGATTAATTCACCGAGATGCGTCAGTATATTGTATATACTGTATTATGGATTGTTATGATGCATTTCTGATACTTATATACGTCTGCGCTCCTGAGTTATAGACTTTACTCTCTGTTTTATGCAGCATGTAATGTAGGTATTGATCACAACAAAATTAGTTTCATAAAATAAGCTAAAATATCTCAAAAGGGGTGCCTAAAGACTTGACCACCCCCATTCCCCTTTTTGAAGAGAGGCGCATAAAATAGTATCCCTTTCTAAGTTTCAGACGTAGTTTCATCGCTGAAAGGAACCAGCTTTTTTACAAAACGGTCGCAAGGTCTTAATTTTTTTATTTCAGCGTGCTTAACAGTTGACTGCCGAAGTGCTCACCACCATATTGGTNACGGTCGCAAGGTCTTAATTTTTTTATTTCAGCGTGCTTAACAGTTGACTGCCGAAGTGCTCACCACCATATTGGTAGCGCGTGCGCCGGCAGTGAACAAATGGCATGAGCTTTCAACTGTTATGTTGTATGAATAGTAGGATGTAGAGACTGTTGAACTACAGAATAATAATCGCACAGAAGCGAAACAACGTGGTGGTTTATTTGCTGCGGTCGTACTCGGTCACTTACCGGCCGTGCGTGGATCTGGTAACGGGTCTTGCGTCTGATTGGCTACCGCGTGCTGTGAAGGATTCCCTATTGGCCGGGCTGCCGGTNTGGATCTGGTAACGGGTCTTGCGTCTGATTGGCTACCGCGTGCTGTGAAGGATTCCCTATTGGCCGGGCTGCCGGTTGTCGAGTAAGGGTGGGTTGAAGGAATTTTGCTCGTCTGAGGCCTACAAGCGAGGGAGCGCTAGGGGCGACCGAGACATGCACCATAAGCTTTCTCATCGTCTCTACGCGCAAAGCACTGAACTGGCGTGCAGTCTTGCCGGCGATAAAGCGCCTCTATGAGACTTTCAGCAGAGATCCTACCATNGCAAAGCACTGAACTGGCGTGCAGTCTTGCCGGCGATAAAGCGCCTCTATGAGACTTTCAGCAGAGATCCTACCATTTTATGACGTATTAATAAAAATAAAAGTTTTATGCAAGTCCCAATTCCTTTTTCAATGTTTTGTAACGGAATATTCACATCTAAAAATTACCGTGAAAACACCCGTTTGAGCCATTTTCACTATCACAAAGACCTGCTTTAGAGAGAAATGGAGGAAGTTAAAAACGTATACAGACGCGTAACATTTCTTAAATGCATTTCGTAAGCAGACACACTCAGGCACGTTGGGCGGTTTTTAAATACGTTTTCTGCTGGAGCTCTGCACACCATTTTTCAGCCTACCCAGGCGGCCACCGTAAGCCGTGTGCTCAGAATATGAACCAATGTTTTAAAGGGCATTTATTGGTTTATCACTGCAGTATGAGGGTCGTGCACGAGTCGTGTGAATTCTTGGCTTGACTTAAGATATCGTTATATTTTATATCTTAAGTATAAGTCAAGACGCAGTAACCAATCAGAGCTCAGTGACGGTGGTTGTTGGCGAGAAACTGAATTTACATCTTGGATTTAGGCTATGTCGTATTGTAAAATCGTATGATAAAAAATTATTTTAATCGAGAGACAGTATCCTCTTTATCTAAAGAACAATCCATGGTCATGTTTTATTTCTTAGAAGCGGTTATTGAATTCGCTTTAATTAACTTTCTCAGATTTATTGACAGAAATGCCCAATGTTGGCATCGGCTTCCAATTATATTAGATATGACAAGTTTTCCAAATGATTACACAAGCAGTAACCACCAATAATTAAATATATGTATATTATCTACACCCTTATATATTATTCCAGGTTACGTCGGCTGCTTTCGTCTCTTACGATTCTGATTGGCTAGACCTAACAGTTGCTAAATCAATCACAAACTGTAAAACTTATTTTCCGTCTGCTAAACGAGTCATAAGTGTAAGTCTTAATTCTTCAGTATCTGAGTTCGTGAGGGACAGAGGAGGTCTTATTAAAAAAAAAAANGAGTCATAAGTGTAAGTCTTAATTCTTCAGTATCTGAGTTCGTGAGGGACAGAGGAGGTCTTATTAAAAAAAAAATAAGACTACTGATTTCTGATTTACTCACACAGCTATTATTTACAGCTTTAAATTACCTATCTCAACTATTACTGTTTTTATTTTTCAGTTTATTAACGTTCTTCTTAATGTATCTNTTACAGCTTTAAATTACCTATCTCAACTATTACTGTTTTTATTTTTCAGTTTATTAACGTTCTTCTTAATGTATCTGGTTATAGTCAATTGACATCATTTGTAATGTTTTCCACTAGCGCATCCACTCAACTAGTCCCGCCTGCCAGTCGCACTATTCGCTGCGCCGATTCTCGCAGTCACAGATTTTCCTTCCGCTGATCACTTCTCTCGCCGCTCGTTTCTCTTCTCCCTCATGGTCCTTCGCTTGATGCTCCAGTCACTCATTCACTCATCAAATCCCGGCCCGGGGGGCCCGACGCGCTTTTGCATCGGTCGCCCTGACCATCTGGAAGGTTCAACGCACCCCGAGACACGCTGAGAGAAACGAGGTCAGTAAGCCAGAGTACTCTTCAAGACAAACGCAGAAATTCTATCCGCCGAAAATCAGGAGCGGCGAGCCTCCGAAGGGTTATCGCGGCAGAATGCCTTCATAACTCAAAACGCTGATAGGATTATCGCTCGCCTGTCGTTAAAACATGCCTTATTAACTCGCCGCGCAGCTATCATATCACTACTCTGCCCTTCTCTTCCGCCCGCTCGCGTGGGGTGGGCCCAGGTCAGCGGCGCAGAACAGCGGCACGTAACAGTATTTAATCGTAAACCCGCCTTAAGTTACCACGGCTCCGATAGACAAGCGGCGTTCCTACGTATTGCTAGCCTGTGACGCCATTTTGCTGGCGTGTGCGACTGGATCTCGAGGGAAGAGCGGCTGTTTCACCTCAGTATACGTAAGTCCTCTGCCGCACCACCGGCCGGGGTGCCGCGTCTCGGGATGGCGTCTTTCGAGACGCCCGGGTCCGCCGCATTCGCATTAGCCGTCCGAGACGGCTGCGTAGACCCGATTCACCCGGAACCGAGGAAACGTGACCGATATTCCGGGCGCACGCCACGCTCCGGTGCGTCGGCCGCCGCTCCGGCGCGGCGAGGCCGGAACTTGACACCGCGCATGTCTGCTGATGAGGAAACTCGCCCCGGGCAAGACATGGCGCCGGGTTCAGGCACGTGCCGTGGAGACCAGCGGGCTGATTAGAAACTCCCGAATATTGCAATAGGCACAGAGTGCTTAGAATGAAAGACGTGCCGCAATTAGTGAGTATAGTCCATTCGCGGTTACTTCACACTTCTCTGAAGTCCTGCTGAAGTTCTACTTCAATGCTATTCCTCCGCCTCCAGCAAACAAAGTTTAACCGAGCCTATAAAAATACACAAAAGGGTCAGCGCACCGCTTTCATGCGCACTCAGCGTAATAATATTTTGCATAAGAACTATTTTTAACTAGGCATTACCAACGTACCTAATTTTGTTATTAATTATAACAGAAATATTATAATTTACTAATATAATATAAGTAATAGTTCAACTTAAAAAATACGGTAATTTTATATTAACAGAAGTGTAAAACACTTGNTTACTAATATAATATAAGTAATAGTTCAACTTAAAAAATACGGTAATTTTATATTAACAGAAGTGTAAAACACTTGCGATACGTGGCATATTTAGGAAACAACAAAGTATCATTCATAGCGTAATTTTTCATGTTTGTTTCAAAAAGTGTGAAGAAAAAGCGAATAAACTACAACAGAATATTCTGTTGGTGGTGNTACTAATATAATATAAGTAATAGTTCAACTTAAAAAATACGGTAATTTTATATTAACAGAAGTGTAAAACACTTGTGATACGTGGCATATTTGGGAAACAACCAAGCACGTCATTCATGACGTAATTTTTCATGTTTGTTTCAAAAAGTGTGAAGAAAAAGCGAATAAACTACAACAGAATATTCTGTTGGTGGTGCAGATGTTTGGTTACTACTGGCATGAAACCAATTTACTGAACTCTTCTCGTGTCACTTCTCCGCTGATTTTTTTCAGTACACTTCTGTATACCTGCCTATTCTGCAGCCTCGCTCTCAGCCGGTTGTTGAATGGGGTGGGGAGTGAGATCGGGGGTGAAGGAGGTTAGCAGCGGGCGGTTATCTACTTCCGGTCACCCTGGGGCGGCGGTTGGAAGCGCCGATTCAGGTCACGTATGGCCTCCTGTTATCTCACTCCCTTCTCGTGCCGCGGGACAGACAAGGGTGTCTCCACGCCGGGGTTAGGGGTTGAAGTCACGGGGAAAGGCAGTTGGGGGTTCCAACTGTAGTACCGGTGGGGAAAAAAAATAAAGCCGCCGCATAACAGGTGGATGCTTCCTGAGAGACCGAGACGTGGTGTCATCCCCTCTCCGAGACTATGAACTGTTCATGGTAAACGGTGCACTTTTGAAAGACCTGCTTAACACATTCAACACGATACCCATATACCGTACGGCCAACGTATTTATTTATCCTTTCAGAACCACATTAATTTACGGTTCCAGGTATTGCAAACAAAACAATTTATGATGCGTGATATACTTAAGTCGATACAACACTATTTACGTTGTCACCGCCAGCGAACTGTATGCTATATGTTAACCTAGGGTAGTATGAACCAATTATGACCTAGAACAGTAAGACGGTTGCGAACCATTTACCCATAGGTATGATCAATGGTTTATGAGCGTCGCTGTGCGCTTGAGCTTCAAAGTGTGCAGTACAGACCGAAAATTAACTATAGGCTACTCACGGTAAAGTTGGGCACTTTTGAAAGCTATCTCAATTTGAATAATAGTCAATATAAGTAGAAGAAAAAAAAGGGGTCTCTGAAACAGAATTCAGGATTCGGATCCGGATCTGTGAACTCTTAACTTTGACATCATCGCCACGATCTGGTTTCCGGCCACCATCTTTTTTCAAGCCACCATATTGTTTCCGGTCGCCATTTTGTGAACAATTTTCTTTGCCATCTTTTTCCCGCTGCCATCTTGTCCACCATCTGGTTTCCAAATTAATCGCCTCTGCTCGACACCGCCATCTTAAACATCCCACCAAGGCGAACCGGGTTCAATCTCCGGCCGGGTTACCCCGGATTTTCGCAAGTGGGAATCTTGCCGGACTATGCCGCTGGTCAGCGAGTTTTATCGGGAATCTCCCGTTTCCCCCGCCCTTGCATTCTGGCGCTGCTCCATTCTCACCTAATTTCACCCTCATTGGCTCTCAAGACCTCGTTATTGAGAGCCGCCTAAATCTCTCAACTCAACTCATTATAGAAGCGTTACATTTCATGGTGCTGTGCAAATTTTTGTACCTGGTTGTTAATAGATGTTCCCTGGTTGTCATTAAATACTGAGAACGAATTAANGTACCTGGTTGTTAATAGATGTTCCCTGGTTGTCATTAAATACTGAGAACGAATTAATATATATAGTTTTCTATTAAGTCGATTGTTGCATTAATATAAGTTCGTAGTTCATATATTATGTCCGTAATGATGGGTAAGGTAATTAACTAAGCTTCTTTTGCCGCATTTTTCAATCAATCTTCCTATAGTTAATCAGGAATAAATAAATAATAAATTCAATATGGCAGGTGACGTGCTCTTCCGATCAACTTACTTGGGCATTGTGTATTTTCCCAACATATGTAACATTAGCATTGCCATGAGTCTAACCACTTTGTTCTTCCGTCGGGGATAAGTGAAATTGCGTAATTTTTACACTCATATGCACAAAAAATAGCAGAAATAAAATAAAATTATTTTGTTGTTCACAAATGTTAACGTAACACTTTTTCAGTTGAGCGTTAAGAAATGGAATTACGTTTCCTCCGTCATTACCCAGTATACTGGGCGCATTGTTGTTAGTGTATCGGTTAAAATACGTGCAGGCAGGAACGGGTACCCGTCATTTGGCCGAAAAATCGTTTGGCAGGATTTTCTTCCAAATGCCTCTTCTGCCAAACGCGTGTTCAGCCAAACGCCTGTTCTGCAAAATGCGTGTATGTGATTAGAGAAAGAAGTTTTCGGCCAAATGCTTTTGCGGCCAAATGATTTTCGGCCAAATGCCGCGCTCCTGTAGGAGCAGTGGCATTTGTGAAAGGCTGATTTCAATAATGCTCAATTAACCGTGAACACCCCTGCCTCAATCGTTTCCAGCCCTTCTTCAGCTCTTCCCTCGATGGCGCACTGCCCTGAAAGGGGTTTGAGGCGGTCACGTGAATCTTTGTCGGTGCGGGGGGAGGTTCAAACACACCCGCTGCGGGGCATTATTCACGGCACGCGGACACCCCCCTCCACCCCATCCCCCGCAATTCGCAGGCCCACAAACTTGGCAACCCCTCTCCACACACCCCTGTCAAGCCAGGAGGGTTTGTTTCCAAATTAAATTCCTCGCGCGCTACGTGATAACACACGGCGCTGGCTGGTTCCCCCAATGACCGTTAGGGAGAGCCACCTGCTAGCGTGAGCTACCGCCTCGACGGCAAAGGTTGCCACGGCTCAGCCAAACCCTCTCCACAAACAGGCGTGCGCACAGGGTGTGCCAGGTGCGCCATTCCCCCCACTCATAAGGTAGGTATTCAATACGACAGTTACGCTGACACATTTGTTGTATGTAGAGACATACAAAATTGGCGTTATTATTTGGCAGTACAACCGATTTCACCCTTAAAGAGTCGATGTCGTTTTTTTATTGGCTTCGGGGAAAGCGAGGAGCCACAGTCCCTTTCGACTAGGCGGGAAGTGATTGGGCTATCTTGTCGTTACTTGTTTCCGATCGGTTCAATACCGCCCAGGGCGTGTCAAGCCAGCTACAGTCCAATGACAAGAGCAATACAAGCGCACATGTATTTGAAGTCTATTATGTCTTCAAATGCTAACGCGAATTTTTCAGGTCCCAAGTCTATTCGCGGTAAAGTGAGCACTTTTAAAAGCCCTCTCATTGGGAATAATAGTCAATAAATATATTTTATTTTAGCTCCAGACATTAACTTCAGTGTGCGGTGGAATATACACACTGGGTTTGTTACTTTCGTGGCAATATTTATTTTAAAAGGTGGGTAATAGGATTTTTAAAAATGGCTGAGAGGAAAAAGTAACAGGGACCTTAAAAGTGCTCACTTTACCGTGAACAACATACGTCGGCCGAGTATTGTTGTCATAAATAAGCGCAATCAACCTTAATTTCTGGTTTATAGTACAACATTAAAAAACGATGACAATAATTATGGGTACAATATATTTGTCTTAGATACATACAGTATTAGGGAATAAATTACAGAACAAGAATCGTTTAATGTGCGTGTTTTCAAGACACTGCGTAACCTACAAATATAACTGGCATGTCACGATTTGGTTAATTTGGTCAATCCGATAGCTATACGCAAGGGAGGGTCTAAGCTGGGCTTAAAAGGCTAAAGCTACACCCCCTTACCATTTTGCACGTAAATTAACACTTTTGATAACTAAGATGTATATCACAATTTTTTATTTTACATTTTTTTNCCTTACCATTTTGCACGTAAATTAACACTTTTGATAACTAAGATGTATATCACAATTTTTTATTTTACATTTTTTTGTATCTAATTAAAGGCATTAGGTATATTGAATAATTAATTAAAACAGTTCATGTTTTTGCAATTTCATGTAGCCTTGCAGAAAGTGTGTGTTATGAAATTGCCAAGCTTTAACTGTCCCTATTTATATTAACATTGCTTAAAATATTTTATCAGTCTGTGGGAAATGTTAAATTTTTACATGAAGTAGTCAGTAAATCTGTGTAACTTGTCGTAACAACACAGAAAAAAATGGTTGTTTTCGTGAAATATATATTTTTATCCTGTTATAAAGCTTCACAATTTTTTTTAGGGCCAAATATATATTTAGTTGCCCAAACAAAACGTTTTATTGAGCAAACAAAACTTGGAAAGCGACAACATTGATTTTTTTTTTTTTTTTCTAACTATTCTACTTGTTAGCCATCCCGATAAACACTGGCCTCAGTTATTAAAGTTACTTTACGTTAATGTGTGCAAGAAAGTTATTAAGAAAATTATTAGATTTTTTTTCAGCTAACCAAATACACATTTGTATAAACACACCCCGTGTTTCGGGCAAAAAGAAATTCAGGCTGTGAAAAAAATGTTGAATCAACTGTATATATTTGTTTGGCCACTCATTTGTTTGCCTTCGTTCGAAAATGCAGAGAGCAAGTTTGTTTGTAATTTTCGCAACAATCAGGACAGAAACAGTGTTTGTTGTTTCATGTATTGATGGTATAAGAATTCGAATACAAGTTCAACAGGAAATTAAAAAGTAAAGGTGTAAAACTAGGAATATTTATTTACACATTTTTTCGAGTATCTGAATCGTAGATATTTAAAAACATTACCGTTTCGCCAGTAGTCACTTTACCTGAGGTTGCTTGAGTGTAGGGCTCCGGCACAAACGATCAAGGTTCAAATCACGTTCGGGCTTTCACTCTTTTTTTTATATTAACTGAAACTGTTGAATGTACGTAGATGAAAACAAATCATTAGTTGTACCCACAAAATCATACAGTTTGTGGTTCCCAAATAACACCTAGAACACTGAAAAAAAAAAATACTTTGTAGCTGCTACAAAATGTTTTGTTGGTATACACACAGCCAAATTATTGTGTGGCGAACACAAAATATTTTATTGTCACCATGAAACGTGTGTGTCGCCTCCAGAAATGTATTTTATGGTGGCTACAAAATATTTTGTGCTCATCACAAAATTATTTGGCTGTGTATATACTACAAAATATTTTGTGCCGGCCATAAAGTATTTTTTTCAGTGAAGGTAATTTGGTTTCAGCAACAAAATATTTTATTCTCCTATACAAATAGTTAGTTTGGTTGCGTCAAACAAACTTTGTTTGATTCAACAAAATGTTTTTCACAGTTTAACTTAAGGATCCGGCGCGGGTACACCCCGAACTAAGAAAAGACAGCACGGCAGTTCGTGACGTATCCCATTCGTCACAGAGCGTAAATGGCTTGNGGTACACCCCGAACTAAGAAAAGACAGCACGGCAGTTCGTGACGTATCCCATTCGTCACAGAGCGTAAATGGCTTGGCGGCTCCTTTACTGTGGGCGTAACCATTTTCTGATTGGCTACGCGCTGCTCTGGGAACGGACCTTGTGTCTGGTTGACTAGTACGTGTAACGAAAGGTTCCTTGTTGGCTGGGATGCCAGCTGCCAAGTAGGTTACGAAGCGATGATTGGCTAACGGCGCACCGACATGTTGCTGGTCAGTGACACCATTTTCCTGGCGTGTGCTGCTGGAGTTCGCGGAATAAGAGACTGTTTCTCCTATGTATACTTGGGTGTTCTGTGGTTGCGCGATGCCCTCTTCAGCCGACCTACCTGCACAGTTGTTCTCCTTTTTTGGCCGAGAAACACGGGAGCTATGAGAGCTATAAGGCTTATAATGGCACGAGCTACAAGAGCGCCATCGCCGCTACGCGCAGGGCTCTGAACTGACGTGCAGTGTTCTCGTAGTGATGTGTGTACCTATGAGTAGGGGCAGTGATATTTTGCGAAAATATTTCGAGACAACTGTAGGATCGTCCAGCTTCTTTGAATGGCTAAAAAATGTTATGTCCCGTGTTAACTGTTTGCGCACGAATCACGAAGGTTCAGTGTCGGAGTTACTTAGTCCTGAGTGGCTTGGCCAAAGACGGACACGGCACCAGCAGCCAATGGAGGTGTAACAACAGCTGAGGTGTGTATACAGTATTGAAGTCTACTGTGTGCTCCGATTTTTACGCGAAAAGTCTCTGGCCCTCCCTACCTATGAGACTTTCAGCGATAATTTTATTAAATAAAAGTCTGTAGCAAAGTTTAATACAGACTGCTGTCGAAGTTTGGCTTGTGTCTGGCTAGTTTATTTTAAGATACGGCAGCCTGAAAACAGCCGTTTTAAACTAGATTAAAAAACTAAATGTGACACATCTGAAATAACAATGGACTCAAGAGATGTATGGGTGTGGCAGTTTTGCGACAGGTAAAATACCATTATCCAACATTAAAAATAGGTGTAACTCGAAATCGGCAATTTTTGAGTTGTGGTAGTATTGTTTTAGGTTTGCGATATGAGAAACGAATCAGGTGAGGAATGTAAGCTGGATTTTGAAATAACTGTTAAGGTGCTCCCTATACAGTATTAAGGTTAGTTTTTTTAAATATTAAATCTGTCGATTCATTATGGATAGAAACCCGTAAATTTCCTGCATTAATTCGGCAGCAAGCTAAACTCCACAATGTTTTGTGTACTCGAGCCTCAGTTAGTTGTTCATTGGTTGTTGGTCCAATTTAACTCCAGAGCAGGTGTCACGGTAATCGGTTCTTGTTTTCCTTACAAGTTTGTTATTGGTCGAAAGCAGCCCGGGACGCGCCTATCAAACCGTGGTCCAATACAGATAGGAACTCAAATGTACATTTTGTCGAAGTTTAACTTTTCNTCCCTATACAGTATTAAGGTTAGTTTTTTTAAATATTAAATCTGTCGATTCATTATGGATAGAAACCCGTAAATTACCTGCATTAATTCGGCAGCAAGCTAAACTCCACAATGTTTTGTGTACTCGAGCCTCAGTTAGTTGTTCATTGGTTGTTGGTCCAATTTAACTCCAGAGCAGGTGTCACGGTACTCGGTTCTTGTTTTCCTTACAAGTTTGTTATTGGTCGAAAGCAGTCCGGGACGCGCCTATCAAACCGTGGTCCAATACAGATAGGAACTCAAATGTACATTTTGTCGAAGTTTAACTTTTCNCCGGGACGCGCCTATCAAACCGTGGTCCAATACAGATAGGAACTCAAATGTACATTTTGTCGAAGTTTAACTTTTCCTCAAATGGATTCGCGAAATTTCCGGGTCTCTACTTAGTAAGGACACCCGAATTTCATGAAAAGATTTCCGCGTATGTTAGGTTTCAATACCCTACGAGTATATCAGCAGTGTTCTTTTGCTTATCGGTCGCGTGTCTTTGTGAGAAAACATTTTCTTACTTGACTGGCCAATCAGAATTAGGTTACCCCTGCAGCGTGCGTCTGAGATTCGCGGAACAGACACTGAGAACGCATAACACGCACGTAAAACATCCAACGAAGAAAGAGGATCTGAGCTAAAGTGTTATCGAATACAACTGGTCGTGAAATATTTTCGCGAAAATCGGGTTTTCGTACTAATCATGGTGAAGGACACGTGAAGCCAAGATGGCGGGGCACGTCCCCGTGGCGCTGGCACACGTTAAACGAAGAAAAAGTCGGCCCGCCAGTTCGTTACGTTGCGTGATGAAGAGACCGGGCTCAGCGCTCTCTTGCTCCAGTGCCTCGGAAGCTCGCAAAACAGCTACGGCAACCGGCGCTGTTCGGCGCGCCCGCTCGGTCTTAACCCGGGTAACGGTAAATACGGGCCCGGCCTTGCACGCAGCCCTTCGTTACGCCAGCTTTTCGAGAGGCGCCGACCGGAGATGGAAGTAGGATGAGCAGGGTAGTTCTGGGCCACGGCAGGAGGCGTGGCGCGCGCTCTCGCGCGGCTGAACAGGTAATCAGATGACGGAGCTTGGAAGGGGGATAACGTCGGATAGAGAAGAGTGTAGAGATAGGCGCTGATGAAAGAGCAGGGGACGACAAGGAGAAATGAGCGCAAGCACACGACAGAAAATTACTCCCCCACTCTTCCTATAAAAACCGTCACAGGCCACGTTCCGAAATTTAATTTTTTTTTCTTCCCCCTCCCGCCCGCTCGCACGATGCGTGAGCGCGTTTTCGAAGCCCGGCGGCGGGGAGCTCGTTCATTGGTGAAACGAGGGGGTGTGGAGTGCTCAAAAGAAAGAATGAAGTAAAAAACCCCGAGGAAGGTGGGGAAATTTATTAACAATTCATGTTCCCGCGACAACGAGAAGTCTTGTATCAGATNTAAAAAACCCCGAGGAAGGTGGGGAAATTTATTAACAATTCATGTTCCCGCGACAACGAGAAGTCTTGTATCAGATCCCAATGATTTGTGGCACGCCATCCAGAATGCGCCGAAATTGAATAAAAATGCGAAACTAAATCCCGTGAAGTTCGTTCTTCAGTTTTCGAAAAAATGGCGTATCATTATGTGTACGACTCTGAAACGACTTCATATTGCTCTCTGCCAAGAGTCTTGTGGAAGGTATGATTCAGGGGCGGATCTNTGTGTACGACTCTGAAACGACTTCATATTGCTCTCTGCCAAGAGTCTTGTGGAAGGTATGATTCAGGGGCGGATCTAAACTTCGGTTTTGGGGACGGGGGGTCACAACTTTCGATTGGCCGTGGAGGAGAGGTTATCGCCTTATCACGGTTTAAGAAAGAAACGACAAATCAACAAATCACACAAATAACTTGAATAAGAATGCTAACATTTTGTTTAATTAAAAAATTATTTAAAGAACTAATTCAAGTCGCTGTTTACTATGTTTTGCAAATTTAGTAATAACTTTATCAACATCGATCTCAATGTCTTTATGGATACGCAGCAGAGCAAGGCCAGTGAGCCTCTATTCCCCCATTATTGCCCTGAGCCATGTCTGAGGCGACGAAGTGTTGAGAATATATGTTCCGCTGTTGCTACACTAACTGGTAGAATAGCTAAAATCCTAAGAAACAAGTTAACGCAGGGGTAGAGATCTAAGTCACACAAACCAATANACTAACTGGTAGAATAGCTAAAATCCTAAGAAACAAGTTAACGCAGGGGTAGAGATCTAAGTCACACAAACCAATCATCTGAGGCAAAGTCAAAGATTTTGGAATTTCTGTGCCACTTTAAACCTTACACTTCCACTTGGGTGCCCAAAGTTTGAGCTCTGCTACAACAATGGCGGCAGGTGAATCCAGGAGCAGTTTGCAAGTGTCTGCCACTTTGCGCACAGCTACAAGATCTTCCTCTGTGTACGTCGTACGAGGTAAGAAGGTGCCCAGATTTAAAAGTTCAATCTTTCCTTGAGATTCGACATGATATTGTCCAACAAGGGAATATAAAATGTTATCCAGAAGTATTCCTCAGGGGACTTACCTGGCTGCATCTGATTATTATCATGACGTGTGAGCCGAACAACTGTGCATAGTGATTTTATCAGAACATCCAATTTTTCTGCAGCCGCTTGCGCTACCTAAATAACTGCTGAAAATATGAATCAGCCTCCTTTCTCTTCTGCTCAAGGATGCTCATGGAGTTCTTTATCGCATCTGTAGCCATATTTAGGTCCAAAGATAATGTTTGAAGGAAGCAGCTGAGTGGCATTGTGGTCCCTTAAACATAGGTAAGAACGAAAAAGAAGCATGAGAATATGACTATATGTAAACATAAAGTAGCAACGAAATTCTAAAGAATGGTATGTCGATTCGGAGAGCTGTAGACAAATTTGGAATCACAAGAACAACGTTGCAACACCGCNAATTCTAAAGAATGGTATGTCGATTCGGAGAGCTGTAGACAAATTTGGAATCACAAGAACAACGTTGCAACACCGCCTTGCTTCAGGAAGCCAAACCAAGGTAAAAGGTAGGAAACCATTCTTAAATTATAGCCGAGAATTAGACATTTGTGCAAGAATACACAGAATTGCTAACTTATCGATGTCTGTCACACCTAAAGTCATCAAACGAACGATTTTTTACTTCTGTGAGGTCAATAAAATAGAACAGCCATTTAACAAAACAGCAGGCCTTGCTGGAAGAAAGAGGCTAACATTATTCCTGAAAAATCATCCCTATATTGCAAAACGGAAATCGCAGAATATGAACCAAGCTAGAGCCAAAAAGTTGAATAGAGGTCATTTTGACAAGTTGATAGCCGTAATGACCGAATTGGATGTGCTTCAGAAACTGCGGTCGATTTATAAAATGTACGAGAACGGGACTCGTCTCTGCCTTTACAAGCAACCAGTTCCAGTTATTTTGACTAAAAAGGAGCCCCAAAACATAGTGAAAATGTAACGATCGTCTCCTGCAGCAATTCGTTACGAAATATCATCCCGCCTGTTATACTCTTCAAGGGATATAGAATGAAACCAGAGTGGAGGGATAACTTGCCTCTTGAAAGTGAAGTTTTCATGACTCCTAAAGCACCGATGACTTCACAGACATTATTAGTAAAATGACTCGACCATTTTGTTGAATTTCAGATCACCAGGACCAGTGCTACTGATATTTGATGGAGCTCATTCCCATCTGGATGCGAATATTGTCACTGCAGCTGAAGCCCATGGCGTAACATTGTTCTGTCTATCCAGTAACACTATGCACGAGCTTCTGCCATTGGATAAGTCAGTCTACAAACCATTTGAATCTTGCTGGGATGAAGAAGTCATGTTGCTTTGGACAAAAAAAGACATCAAGCAAAGAAGTTCGTCTGAATAAACCGGAACGCACGATTAGAATAAGTGAGATTGGGAAAATATTTACACCAGCATGGAACAGGGCTGTGACACCAAAGAATGTAAGCTCTGGATTCAAAGTAACTGGTATTTTCCCATTTAATCAGAATAGGATCACCGATGAAGCATATGCGTCAAGTGATCTAACTTAGCAACCAAGGATCGAAGTGCAATCCGAGCACCTGCAGTCATATCAGTTCAAACTCCAAAGGTCATGACTAATAAGAAATGTACCAAAAATACAACCATTTTGCAGAGCGAGGATTATTCCATTCAGTCGGACAGTTATTGCGCCCCTGAAGATAAAGATCAATCCTCATCTCTAAACCAAATTCATGATGATACCCACACTACATCAATTAGTGAACTATTGACGACCCAAGAAGCACCAGCGAAAAAAAGTGGGACTCTGAGAAGGAAAGCCGTTAACTATAGGGCCCAAAAAATTGTTATTTCTCTCTTCGAGCCCAAAAAGAACTCTGTGATTAAACCCAACAGTGCTAGAAAGAAGAGTGTTAACCAAGCAAGAAGCAATTGAAACGCCGGAGCGAATAAAGCATTACTTTACAATGTCAATAATGAAGCAGGAAACAGTGGGCTCCAAAAATTTCAAAAGAAAAATGAAATCTGGTATTGCAATTTGTGTAAGACTGGTAGACAACTCGATATGAGGTTTTGTAATCAATGCCTTCGCTATGTACATGAGGAATGTGAGTGACTCACTGGACGGCATGAGATCCCACTGTGCGTGTGCTCGTAATGCCAGGACTCTGACTGAACTGGACATTTATTATAATTGATTTTGGACATATTGCATTTTAGTTTTTATGTAACTTACAACATTTTTTAATAAAAAAAAATTCTAAATGATTTTTTGTTGCTTATTAAAAAAGTGTTTATTTTTCACATTTTATAATGTAAACAAACTATATCTTTTATCGCACCATTTAGCATTTTTATCTAGAACATACAGCTCATGCGAAGTCTGTTTCAAAACAGTTTTGTCTAGTGAGCCACCTTTGGATCAAGTGTTCCTAAGGTGCGTAAAATTCCCCTTTTTTGAAACTAAAAATAAGGCCAAAATACGCCTTGTTAAAATATGGCAATGTAATAATTATTATTTGGTAACTTCAGTTTTAAGTTGTTGGCAACACTGCGTAGTGTTTTGTTTTTTTCTAGTTGATAAATATATAACGGTCAACATTGTTGTATCAGTTTTGCTGTTAAAGTATAATAAAACATTTCGTTTATTAAAAGGCCTTTATTCATTAAACCTCAACAGGTTATGGGCCCAGCACGCTTCCACTGCGCAATGAAACACATAGTTCTGCATAGAATCTGTGAAGGGGTAGAAATATCGGCGAAAATATTGGTGCCGGCCCGCGATAAAAGTGAGGTTATACGTGACCGCGCCAAGAAGGAGTAATACTCGTTCATTCTCTAAATTGAGCGAGGCAGGACAACGAAATGGAAGGAAATCAGTGTGTGATCAAACTGGAAGGACCTAGCAACTGGAACCTGTGGAAGTTCCAAACAACGGTATTGCTACGAGGTCAAGGATGGCTCGACATAGTTGAGGGGCAGAAAATAAAACCTGAGGCAGCGGCTGAACATGCTGCTTGGGAGTCAAAAGATGCTAAGGCTCAGACACTACTAGTTACCAGAATGACGGAGAAAGTCATGTTGCATATAATTTCTTGCACAACATCTGCTGAAATGTGGCGTAAACTCCAAAGTGTTTTCGAGCAAAAGTCGGAAACAAGCATCCATATTACACAGCAGCGATTTTTCCAGTTTAAGTTTGAAAAAGGAACTGAGATGTCAGTATTTTTGTCAAAAATACAGGAGCTGCAAAATCAGCTTAAGCAAATGGGAGAGGAAATATCAAACAAGTTAGTTATTACAAAGGTACTAATGTCGTTGCCAGATGAGTACAAACACTTTGTGTCGGCGTGGGAGTCGGCGCCAGACGATAAACAAACCCTGGATAATCTGATAGCCAGGCTTCTGGTGGAAGAAGAAAGGGTGCAGGAGAAGGGTGAAGCGTCTCAACAAGCTTCATCTGCATTCTTTGTTAAAAATAGAAGAAACATAAAGTGTCACAAATGCAACAGACTGGGGCATTTCCAAAGCGAATGCAGAAGCAAAGTGAATAACAGTGAATTACAAGACAATAACAGTAACAGTAATAAGTGTTTTTATTGCGGAAAGTTCGGACATTATAAGGCACAGTGTCGCTTTAGGAAGTACAGGGGCAGTAAGGAAAGTAATGCATTTGTCGTGTCAAACGCAGAATATGAACATTATCAAGAGTCAAAATGGCTGGTTGACTCTGGGGCCAGTGAACATATGTGTAACAATCGCGCGTTATTTTCATCATTTCAAATTGTTTCACAGAAATCTGTGATTCTCGGCAATGGGCAAGCGATTAGTGTGTTAGGCTGTGGGCAGATGGCGGTAAAAGTGCACAATGGGAACGAATGGATCAACACAAACATAGACAACGTTCTTTACGTTCCCGAACTGAAAACGAACCTTTTCTCTATGAATTGTGCGACTGACAAAGGTTATGTCATAATGACAAGTGACAGCTCATGTAAATTTTATAAAAACAAAGAAGTTTTGGCGGTTGCAAACCGAATTGGGAGCTCGTATTATATGGATTTCCGATATGAAAATGATATTGCGAGCGTAGCTAGTACTACAAACGATGATTTAAATGTGTGGCACGAAAAATTGGCTCATCAAAACTTCGATTATGTGAAGAAAATACTTGCCACAAGGAAAATAAATGTGAAACAAACGTCTGCTCCAACCTGTGAAAGCTGCTTGAAGGGAAAAATTCATCGATTACCTTTTCATAACAGCGAAAATGGTACTTCTAAAGCATGTGAATTAATCCATGCGGACACGTGCGGTCCCATGGAGGAGGTATCTGTCGGCGGGTCGAGGTATTTCGTAGTGTTAAAGGACGACTTCTCAAATTATAGAAGTGTCTATTTCATTAAAAATAAGCATCAGGTGAAGAACTGCATAGAAGATTTCATTAATAAGGCGGAGATTTTAACTGGGAACAAAGTAAAATTGTTCAGAAGTGATAATGGGCTGGAATTTGTGAATAAAGAAGTGAGTGAAATGTTCTCAAAACGTGGCATAACACATCAAACTACAGTACCATATACTCCGGAACAAAACGGAAAGGCCGAAAGAGAGAACCGAACTTTGGTTGAAGCGGCAAGAACAATTTTACATGCAAAGAGTTTACCTAAGAAACTATGGGCAGAAGCGGTACATACTGCTGCATTTACTCTGAACAGAACGGGTAAGAGTAAAGTTGAAGGAAAAACACCATATGAGGTATGGACCAATAAAAGTTTCGATATTCAACAATTAAAAGTCTTCGGCACACCGGTGTATGTACACATTCCAAAAGAAAGACGAAGAAAATGGGATAGCAAAGGAGACAAGGGATTGATGGTCGGATATGGCGAAGATACCAAGGGTTACCGGATATACTTCCCACAGAAAAATACTGTAGAGACAAAGCGTGATATTGTTTTCTTAGAACAGAAACAAGAAGGAAGGGAAGAACCCCAAGTTACACTTGATTTGGAGAACGAGTTGAAACAAATAGTAGATAAAGTTGATGGAAACCAAGACTTACAAGAAACTCTGGTTAACATGAATGAAAGCTTAATAACTCAAAATGAATCTGGAAGTGAATATGAACCATGTACAAGTGAAGAAGAAAGCGTAATCACACCATTACAAAATGGAAATGAACGAAGCAAGCGTGTAAGGAAACAGACCGAATTTTATCAATGCAACAACATCTACAGCGAAGATGATAATCCAGTGACTTACAAGGAAGCAATGAAAAGAAAGGATGCTTGTAAATGGAGTGAAGCTATCAATAGAGAACTGGAGACACTGAAAGAGAACAACACTTGGGATTTATGTGAAGCACCAGCAAAAGAGAAAATAGTGAGTAGTAAATGGGTTTTTAAAGTAAAGACAATAAATAATGTTCAACAGTATAAAGCTAGATTAGTTGCCCGAGGGTTTGAACAGGATGATGTATTAGATCTGAATGACATCTATGCTCCAGTTGCAAAATTACCTACATTTAGACTTTTTGTTGCTATAGCAACCAAATTAAAATTGCCAATCTATCAAATGGACGTAACGGGAGCATTTTTGTATGGAGAAATAAATGAAAATGTATTTATTCGTTTGCCGGAAGGGGCTTATTCGGGTAATAATAATATTGCAAAATTAAACAAGTCTCTATATGGTCTGAAAAGTTCACCAAAATCCTGGAATAATAAATTTAATTCTATTATAACAGGAGAAGGCTTTGTTAGTTCAAAAAGTGATTCATGCTTGTACAAAAGGTGCAATGGTAAAGATAAAATGTTTGTTTTGCTATATGTTGATGACTTGTTAATATTTGGTACAAATGAGGAGAAAATTGTTCAGTTTAAAAGTGTCCTAAACAAAGAATTTAAGATGAAGGATCTAGGTTTAGTAACCAATTTTTTGGGTATAAATGTTAACCAAAATCTAGAAACGGGGATTACTGAATTAAGCCAAAGAAATTACCTAGAAAATGTACTTAAAAGGTTTAATATGGAAAACTGTAAACCTATGTCAACTCCTATTGACCCAAACTTTAATGTTAAAATACTTGAAAATTGTAATAAAAGTAATGATGAGAATATTGAAAAATATTGTAGAGAAGTTATAGGATGCCTTATGTATGCAGTGTCAAGTACTAGGCCTGATTTATGTTTTACTGTCTCAATGTTGAGCAGATTTCAAACATATTCAAATGATATGTTAGTAACTGCATTAAAAAGAGTCCTGCGGTATGTCAAGAATACACTAAATTATATGTTAGTTTTCAAGTGTGAAGATAATGTCCTAGAGGGATATTGTGATGCTGATTGGGGAGGTGATCTCAAAGACAGAAAGTCTACCACAGGCTATTTATTTAAGTTTTCCAATTGTTTGATTTCTTGGTGCTCGAAGAAACAAGTATCAGTCAGTCTGTCGTCAACTGAGGCTGAGTATGTTGCAGTGAGTATGGCAGGAAGCGAAGCCTGTTGGCTGATAAACTTGTTAAGTGATTTTGGTTACTCAAATGTATGTCCAGTAAGTATGTATTGTGACAAATAGTCAGCCATTTTTATTGCAGGCACTGACACTGTTAAGCGCCTCAAACATATTGATATACGATATCACTTCATAAAGGATTTGATTAAAGATAATAAGATCTGCCTTCATTATGTGAAAACTAGTGAACAACCAGCTGACATACTCACTAAGGCTTTAAGTCAAGAATTATTTGTAAGATGTTTAAATAAGTGTTGTATTCAAACTTAGAAATAAGATATAATTGTATCAGATAAGATATAAGATAGAACTGTATTACATTGAGAGGGGGTGTTAAAATATGGCAATGTAATAATTATTATTTGGTAACTTCAGTTTTAAGTTGTTGGCAACACTGCGTAGTGTTTTGTTTTTTTCTAGTTGATAAATATATAACGGTCAACATTGTTGTATCAGTTTTGCTGTTAAAGTATAATAAAACATTTCGTTTATTAAAAGGCCTTTATTCATTAAACCTCAACACGTCTGATATAAATGGAAGCGTGGTTGATATTCCTTGTACATTAGTGGTAGTATGTTTAAATAATTTTTTCGGATTTTTATTTGTTATGAAAAGTTTTGATACGTTGTTCAAGCTTTAAGTGAGCCACCTTTGGCACACCTACCTTATAAAAGGTGACATAAGTAAGCATTAATTAACCCAAAACATAGCCATACAAATACCTATAATCGTAACAAGTAACCAATAACAGAAATCGGGTAATTATCTTGATTTCGAGACACATTTTGGGGATTTGTGTGGGTATGTAGTGGTGATATAATCATTTTTAATAGGCTACAAACGTCGTACTTGCATAAGCAAAACCAGTGCAGTATTATTGATCATCAATTTATGTGGTTTTAATAAAATTCTTATTACAACGATGTCGGGTTTTTTTGGGAAAGAATGGGGCGGGTCCATGATCCCTGTGACCCCCCCCCCCCCNATCTCCTGGATCCACGCCTGGTATGATTATACTTCTTCGGTGAAATAATAAAATTTTGACTATGCAGTTAAAAAAAACCTAGCTGGCAAAAAGAGGAAAAATTAGTTTTCTTCGGAAACACTAAGTTTAACTGGACTCATCATTGGTTCTGATAAAGAAATAAGTTTTCAGTCATTTTTATACAGTCGGACCCAGTGTACAAAACTGTTTACATAACTCACAAAATATTACTTTTTGTTGGTATTGTACACTAGGACACCCAATGCCTAATGATCTTCGCTGTGGCAAAAATTATTCGTAAACAGTGTTATTGTTCTAGGCTATGAATGCTTTATAACAAAATAGTTAAACATCGATAGTAATGTAACAACGCAATGATTGTGTTAACGAAACAAACGCTATGTTAGCCGAAGTACACCACGCATCATAACATCTATTAACTGCAATACCTGAAATAATAAAACTTAAGCAGGTCTTTAAGGGTGAAGTACAACAATGTGGGTCTGAAAGAGTTATTTCAGCACTCCGCCAAATTTCGTACCGAAATTTTCCCTTGGAACAAGCTAGATACGAAATATCTCCATGATTTGTAAATGGTATATTATCATATTGACCTTCACTTATTGCTTTCGCTGTGTGTTCCGTTCAATTGCCAACAGACAGCTCGTAAGGTGTGCGATGAATGGTTGTTAATGGCCCACTGTGTTCAAGGGTGAGTGAGTGAAGAGATTTGGGCGGCTCTCAACAGCGAGGTATTGAGAGCCGACTGAGGTGAAATGAGGTGAGAATGGAGCAGCACCGGAATGCAAGGACGAGGGAAACGAGAGATCCCCGAGAAAATCCGCCGATTAGGATCATCGTCCAGCACAATTCCCACTTGCGAAAATCCGAGTGTGACACGGCCGGGAATTGAATCCGGTTATCCTTGGTGGGAGGCAAGCAGGCTAACCGCTCAGATACCGTGGTCCGTCTTTCTTACAAAATTTCATAATAAATTTATGATAATTAAAAAAAAACTTGCCCTTGGTAGATCGCCGTTTGTGGCACCTACCGAACATGGATTACATGTCTGTCTTGTTAGGGTATTGGATAATGAATGAAACACTTAGTTCCATATATCCTTGTGCCAGAGGCGATCGCACACACCACACACATGTCCAAAGAAATTGTTTAGAAATAGCTTGGCAAACTGTTTATCTGTGCCAGAGTAGCGCGACGACGCTGCTGGTTGCTTTAGTAACAGCATTGAAGGGCCTGTGCTGGCGTCCATTGTGACCAAAGGAGGTCATCAGTGGTCTCGTCAGCTTCGTCTCGATTTCGCAAATACATATCTGACATCCTCGGTCGTTTTGGTGGCACTCCCGAGGGACCCGGCTGCGGAGAAGCGGCGCGCGCGCCGTTTTCGTTCTGCACGCTAGTATTTGGAGCCCCATAACTTCTTTCCTGGTTATCCGACTCTCTTAATTTTTTCTTCTATGTATACCTGGGGCTTCGTTCTGCCGAAGTTAATGGCGGTTGTCGGTTTTGTGGCGGATTTAGACTCGGATCCTTGCCCTTCTTTCGCGGCATGACGCTGTTTCACGAGTTCAAAGCGCAGCTGCTCCGAAAATTGTCAAAGTAGATCAGTGGTTGTTGGGTTAAAAGGAGGGCCCTTTCAAGCCCTTTAGAATGAGCTATCACTCGCGTCCGTGGCACTTGTGCTTTTGGAGCAATGGCGCGCGAAAGAATAAAAGTGCTGCAAATTGCGCCGAAATTTGTCTCAAACTCGATGACGCTCCACCGGAAGCGATATGGCGAACGTTATAAAACCATGTATACTTAATGTGCGGGCAACCTTGCTCCGTCGATTGGTACATGTGCACGGTCCGGCGGGCGTACGGGGACTGAGTGGCGGGGCGAGGCACGGTACATGTTTTCGTGACGGCGAGTGCGGCGCGCATTACCCTCCCGAGCGTGCGAGAAAGACATGTATTCCATGTCAAAACAAGACAATACAAATACATGATTGCCCGTATGGTATAATGGCAACGTTTTGAAAGTGATAAAGCATAGAGTGGATAAAAACACATAGTTTAAATGCATGGCAGTACCTTTGCTGTGGGCGTGCCCATTCTCTGAGTCTCTGAGAATGGGCCTTGTGATTGACTGTCAATTGCGCGGTGTTGCGGAAGGTTCCCCATTGGCTGGGCTGCCGGCTAGCATTGAAGTTACCAGGCTCTGATTGGATAACGGCGTGCCGACATGTTGCTGGCCGGTAACGCCATTGTGCTGAAATGTACGGCTGGGCTTCGCGTAATAAGCTGCCGTTTCACCTCTGTATTATTAAGAACTCTGTGTTTGTACGTCGTGGACGTCCTGGTGTTGGATCTGCCTGCCGGGGTTGGTCTCCTCGAGCACACGAGTAGGTGTATAGACCCTACAAGCTCTCGTGTCTCTCCCCTGATCCCTTTCCTCCTTCAGGTCGCCGTCAATCACCACCGCCCTCTCCCCCTCGCACAAACCAGCCCCTCCCTGCGCTGATCCCGTAATCATGTAACACGTCGGCGGGGCGAGTCAGGTGAGAAAGTCTGCCGCGGGGTGGGTGAATGACGGCGTAGAACGAGGGGTGCCGGGGGTCGCGTGGGGGGAGCCGAGGGTGCGGCGAGCAGAAGTACGAAGTGAAAGGAGAGAAATTGCCCTTCTCGCAGCCTCAATTTCCGAGTCTTTTACCTCTCTCGGGGAGGAGATTTCGTGGCGCACCCGTCCTCGCAGGGGGCTCTCGAGAAGTACAGCTCCGTCCAGAGAGGCGTGCAACCACACTACTGGAGAGCCCCGGGTATCTCACGAATCCATTCCGTGGCTAGGTGGACTTCAAGCACATGCGCGTCTGCACTACATTTATCCTTGGACCACGCAGTATTTATGGGACACGCCTGCCGGCATAGCTTTTCTCCATTTTTCTTTTTTTTTTTTGCCGAGAATTGCGGGAACTATAGGGGTTATAATGGCACGCGCTAAAAGAGCGCCATCGCCACTACGCGCAGGGTTCTGAACTGCCGTGCAGTGTTCTCGTAGTGCTGCGAGTACCTATATGACTTTCAGCGGTGACCCTGCCATTTTATTGGTGAAAAGTCTGTACTATAGTTCAATGCATGCACTATTGTAGTTTGGCTCGTGCCCGGCTAGTATGTTTTGAGATACGGCAGACAGGTAAAGCCGTTTTTAACCATATTGAAGGGCTTCAAAATAATATTTACAGCATTTGTAGTAACATCAAAGTACCATTCCTTCCTCGTCTGCGGTATGTCATTTCATATATACACATACTGAGGGTACGTTAAAAAGTTTCGTCAGTAAAAACAGGATTTCAAACATTCTGCAGCGTTGTTCAAGCACCATGCAGGCAGGCGAGACCCTTAAGAAAACAGAGGTGAAACAGTCACTTGTTAAAGCAAACTGTGAATGCACACGCCACCAAAATGGCGTCACCGGCAAGCAACATGTCGCAATTCCGTTCGCCGATCAGCGTGTGATGTCCTATTTGCCTGGTGACAACCCAGCAAATAGGGAATTTGTCCCAGTACACAGTAGCCAATAAGGCACAAGGCCCGTTCCCAGAACTCCGCGCAACCAATCATCGAATAGGTACGTCCACATAAAAGAACCGTCACGCTATTTTGTCTGGGTGCTACGATGGCTGAGCGGTTAGACGGATCGTCTCCCACCAAGGCGGACCGGGTTCAATCTCCGACCGGTTCACTCCGGATTTTCGCAAGTAGGAATCGCGCCGGACGATGCAGCTGGTTGGGGGATTTTCTCGGGGATATCTCGTTTACCCCGCCCTTTCATTCCAGAGCTGCTCCATACTCACCTCACTTCAATCTCATCGGCTCTCAAGACCTCGATGTTAAGAGCCACCCAAATATCTTCACTCGCTCGCTTTTTCATCTCTGTGCATTTATTTGCTATGTGGCTGGACCATATTTTATGCGATACAAAAATATTTTATGACCAGCTGTACTCCAAATCACTTCGGTCCCGTATGCACTTTCGTGTTTGGATGATTTTAAATATCGCGTACCTCAAGTGTTTGCCTGCGAATCATGGACGCTCATTATCAGAGTACTTTATTCTGATTGGCCCAATCAAATAAGAACTCATCTTCTCGCGTAGTCACGCGACCAATGACCAAAGGAAGTTTTAATTGTGGACGTAGGATATTGAAGTATAGCATGAGAACAAATCTTTTCACGAAAAATACATGGGCCTAATGGTACGCCATGGGAAGGGACACATGATTTTCGTGTATGTGGTTTCCTGCAGTTTCAGTTTTGGTTCCTGACTGCGTGTGTTTCATAATGAGATGTGCTTGGTCATGCGGTAGCGTGTCTGACTCGCATTCGGGAGGTCGTGGGTTCGATACCGGCCAGCTGCACTGGGGGGTAGTTTTCTTTCCAAACTGGTTTTCTCACCCGCACTCCAGGAGAATGCTGGTGCAGTTCCTGCATATACATCTCCCCCGCCCCCCCCCTCAGTTCCCGGCCCTGTGCGCTCCTGCAAAAAAGGCCTAGAGCTATTGAGTTGAGTTGAGAGATTTGGGCGACTCTTAACAACAAGATCTTGAGAGCTGACCTAAAGATGTTGGAGTGCACAAAATAATGATAATATTAAATATATAAAAGTGCATTACTTGACTGTGCCAAGATGAATGTTGCTGCTGACAGAGATAAACGTCTGTCATTCGCGGGCAAACACGTAAGATGAACAGAAATTTAAATAATCCAATGGCGAAAGTTTAGATGAGTTTAAGTGTTTTCAAATACAACAAAAAATAAATATTTTCCCGGAAGTCTTGCGTCCCTCTAAACCAACGGCAACTCTAAAAAGTGTTAGGTACCCATCTGTGATAACTTAAAACTATTTATTTTGCTTTCTGTTTTTTTTTATGCATCAAATTGTAAACGTGAGCAGATTTGTAGAATATCTACTTTCGTAATAATTTCGCAGTTTCACTTGACCGACGCATGAATGAAGTGATGAGGCCCATGTCAATTTTAATTTTCGCGTAAGGCGTAAGAAGACACAACGTGCTTGCAAGTAGATCTTAAGCAGGGCTTTCTAAAGTACTAAGTTTAACGTGAACAGGCTATAAAACTGTGTCACATAGTACCACAGCACAAAGAACTTAAGAATACAAAAGTAAAAAATCTCTTTATCCTGCGAACTCCAGCCGCATATGCCAGCAAAATGGCGGCACTGGCTAGCTTTCGCCGACCAGCAGCTTACCCAATAGGGAATTTTTCGCATCACGTGGTAGCCAATCAGAAGCAAGACCCGTTCCCAGAGCCTTACGCAGCCAATCAGCAAACGGGAACGCCCATGTCAAATTAACCACCGCGCCATTTCGCCTCTGGGCACTCGTCTACGCTGTAGGGGCCGCGGTGGTGTAATGGTAAGACTACTCGCCTCCCACCCAAGCGAACCGGGTTCGATTCCCGGCGGGGGTAGTTCCCGGACGTTCGCACGTGGGAATCGTGCCGAGTGATGCCCCTGGTCAGCGGGTTTCCTCGGGGATATCCCGTTTCCCCCGCCCCTGTATTCCGACGGTGCTCCACACTCGTCTAGCTTCACCCTCATCGGCTCTCAAGACCTCGAATTTAAGAGACCTCTCGACTGCTCTCGTCTACTCTGTAGCACCGTAAAGCGAATGATGTCTACCCGGGGAGGTGAGACAAGGACAGATGTAAACGGAACAATTTCCTGCATGCATCCGTCAACGGCGCCTCTTACTTCCCGTCCCGTCCCTCTTCAGACAGTCGGATGTCTCGGGGGAAAAATATCCCCTTTCATTACACTGCAGGCCGGCACCTCTCCCACGAGAATATACTGCCGTCGCCACTATTCCCCAGCTTGTCCGAGACCTACACACGTGCCTCCTATCCTTACCCATCACTTTGCTAAGCCCTCTGGAGAATTGTTAGGACACGTTGTATTCGCATACATTTCCACAGAAGCTAGCCTTCCATACCTCACGGGCACAGATGTAGTAGTTTTCCTTCGGGTGCTGCTAAAGCTGAACTCGCAACCTTCCGTGCATCCGTCAATCGTTCGTCCGTCTGGAGGTCACGTGATCTTCAACTAATCGCAGGATAAATTGTTTTTTTCTATCCGTTCATTCGTCAAATATTTACCAAACTTTATCTTTCGATGGACGGACAGATAAGTCACCGCCTTCTGACGACAGTCCTTAGACGTGAATACGCACTCTGAAATAAAATGCGAGGTGGTGGGGCTGTGTTTATTAATCTTTAATGGTAAATTCAAAAATTTTTAATACAAAATATTTATGCCAATTTTTTTAAATATATATTTTCAATTAAAATACACTGAAGAGCCAAAAAAACTGGTATAGGCGTGCGTATGCAAATAACAGAGGTATGGAACCAATCAGAATAACGCGATGCAGTCAGCAGCTAGATCGGTTACTGCTGCTACAATGGCAGGTTATCAAGATTTTAGTGAGTTCGAACGTGGTGTTATAGTCCGCGCACGAGAGATGAAACACAGTATCTCCTAGGTAGCGATAACATTTGGATGTTCGTGTACGACCATTTCACGAGTGTACCGTGAATATCGGGAATCCGGTAAAACATCACATCTTCGACACCGCTGCGGCCGGAAAAAGAACGCGAAAGAACGTGACAAACGACGACTGACGAGAATCATTAAACGTGACAGAAGTGCAACCCTTTCTCGAATTGGCGCAGATTGGATTTGTGGACTGTCCTGCCGGATTCATGATTTGAATTGCCTCCTGCATACCTTCAGACATTAGGCGAGTCCATGACACGTCGTCTTGCGACATTTCTGCGTGCTCGGGGAAGGGGGGGGGGGAGGAGCCCTACACGATATTAGCAGGTGTACCAGTTTTTTTGGCTCTTCAGTTTATATCTACAACTAAAGATAGATCGCGATGTTAAGTTGTCACACTGAAATTTTGCCGTACGTACGGATTGACGATCGACAGATTGTTGGAAATCGCTTTGAACTGACGGACGAAAAATCATACGGATGACTGCCAGACGGACGGACGACTGACGGACGCGACGGACTATTGTGAGTCCACCTTAAGAGATCCAGAAATTTCGCGAGTTGGTTTGATGACTAAGCTAAGCCTTACTGCTTTTCTTAAGCTTCCAAAATTGCATTAATATAACGTGCCAAACATTAACAGTTTAAAGATATATATTAAATAATTTAAATTAATTTTTTAATAATAAATAATTTAATTATCCCTATACCTAGCACTAATTGGATAACTGCGCTTTGCGACTGTTTCCCCAACTAAGGCTGTTTCTTAATTGTCATTACATACTTGTTAAGTAAATACATGTTCGTACTTGCCGTTGTGTGCGCTTACCCTGACTACTGGGACGGGTTTTTTTCTGGTTGTACTTGACTCGTCCCACAGCCTGGCATAAATAACACGAACTACTAGAAAGTAAACCCGTGTTGTGTCATTCTGGGCTAACAATTCTGTGGTTTTGCTGTAAATACACATTTTGTATTTTATGTTGGTTGTCTTTAGTTGCGTTTATGTATATGGTGTTGTTTAGTGTTGTCAAAATATACCAATAATGCATTTGTCACGTGTAACAGGTTGGATATTATAAACGCAGAAATAATGTTTGCAAATTGGTCGCTTCAAAGAGCAATAAGATGGCGGGTAAGTAAAACCACAAAAATTTCCAATCATAGGTTATGTACGTGACGTTTTAAAACAAACATGGCGACTGCCTCAAGTATGAAAATTCACCCAGCAAGCAAGCAACATCGTGTGCTTGGCGAGCGCAGACGCTGTGTGTACTACACTAGGAATTGGGATGGCGCTAGTATATACTTAGTGACGTCACAGGTGGGGCGAATTATGGACATGTATATACTTGAAAGGAATTGTGATGCAGCCTAAATCGGTCAATAAGGGTGACAGCTTTTCACGTCAGTGTCAAGACCTGTCCTTTTAGGATAGTAGTTGAGACTAAATTCCGAAGTCTGATAAACAACTGCTGCCAGAAACATGATGACGCACAAATGTATTTTTATTGGTCCCAATACATTATAGACCGTACTGCTGACAGCAGTATAGGTCCGAACAAGAAATGAATTTGTTGTAACGCTTAAAACTATTTGTTTCTGTATGACCAAAAAGGTTAAAGTTGGGTTGAAATAGTCTTTTTTTTTATTTATGAATGCTTGATTTGTTTGGTTGTAGTTTGTGTTTGTTTCATGTACACGGTAGTTAAAATTATAACAGTAGTATTATACCTACGTTCCAAAAAAAATGCATTTCCAATTAACGTGGTTGAGGTCCATGACCAATTTTCAGAAATTCATATTTGTTTAAAGTGTGTATAAGAATTGCACTCGGAGATACGTCGGACTATTTTTATTGGCTAAATTTACATTTGGCTATAAAAAATTGTAGAACAAAGAAAAATACAACAATGGACGAAAACCTCCATGTAACCAAAATCGACAGCAAAACGCCAAAACATTTGACAAGCTGGTAAATTTTCTTGTTTACAGACACATACAACAAATACGTATTTGAGTATATGAATAACTTAAATAACTCAGTAGTCGTAATTTAACAAGGAATCACAAACAGGAATACAAAAGAAAAGGTAAAATAATTTACAACTAATAAGATTTTCGTCTATCCTGGAGCTTTGAGAAAAATACATCACTACTGATCAGGACACATGTACAAATAAACAGCATAAATACACACGAAAGGTGATTAAAACGCAACATTTAACAACATACTTGAACGAACAACACTACAAGTGTAAGTACCAAAAAAATTAAATAAATTTTACCTACTATGAATACAACAAACCAAATGACACTAGTCAACCTACGCAATCCGAAAATACACATTAACTCTAGTGGTGCTGTATGTTAAAATTTCCAATAAAACTGGTTAGTTTTGGAGGCACTAATGCAAAACGACACGAGGTTTAACAATATGTATTCGTCCAGCCGATGAAAATCCGAGTTTTCATTAATGATAAGTTCCTGTTGGCATTCGTTGGAAGGGAAAAATGCCTCAGAGAATTCCTATTCATATATTACATGATTTTATCTGGTAATATTCAGCTGCATAAATCGCTCCTCGCATTCTACAAGACACTTTCTTTTATTTGGAGAGTTCCTCTCTTTCCAACCTTCTTCTGCTGATCTCAGATACTTGACATTCCTATTCTCCTCTTTTTGTCGCCGTTATTTTTGTACGCAAATATTTTCTCAAGTGTTTTCTCAACCATTTCAACACAGCCCGGAGGTTATTTTTGTGGGACTCGATATTTTCTACAGAAGCTCGCCATGAATATGTCACCTCCCAAAACTCTAGCTCCTCTTTACTTTGCTAACATGTCAACCCTGCCATTTGTGCATTGTTCACTGCAAACACTGCACATTGTAATGTGAAAAACAATAACTCCTGTGTATGCTGGAAAGAAGGGCAGTGTTAATTTTTTTTATACTTTCAAAACACATTTCACGTCTATTTCATTTTTCAGACCTGAATTTCTTTGCGTTAAGTGACGCTGAACGACTATAAATAGCAAACCGACGTAGGAAAGATGAAATGTGAGAGTGATTACGCGAACTCAACCATAATAAAATACTCCCTTACACTGAGATGTTGAACATGGAATGCGTTTTTCTTCTGCCCAAGCACTGTGAACGTACCGTAAAATAGGGCAACTTTGAAACACTCGAAATATTTGTTTTGGTACCATTTGGCTAATGAACAGAGAAATATAGCAGTGTGGTTAAAATTTTGAATATTATCTGCACACGCAGTGTTTGCTATTACTTCACCATACTATGCCATACCTAACATTCCGAGAGTTCAAAGTTACCCCCAAAATGTTTAAAATAGCCCCAGTTTACGGTATATGAAATAAACGGCATGGTTAATTTTTATACCCTAACACAAAAATCGAACAGTGGATAAACGTAAACTGAACTGCTGTCATAGACCGCAAACGTTAGCTTTATGGCGTTGACGATCCAAATATGGTGTTTGCAACACGATGGCGACATGACAACTGCGATTAAGTCGCATTCTTTAATAAAGGATGATTTCTGTTCTCAATATGCCAACGCATCGTCAAAAGGCACTACATGAGCTTCTGTTCGAAGTGCAATTTTTAAACTTCACAGTATTGCACATTGTGATACTGTCACGCCTACACGAGCACCTGTTTTAAGAAAACCAATCCTATGATTGCTGTTCTACGAGAAACTACGTGGATCGCCTGTGGCATCGTGGACGTGGAGTCTTACCTGGGTGTGAGTGCCCCGTTGTACTCTCTTTCGCCGCTGCCGCTGTCGGCGTGCGAGCTGGCGCTATACTGAATACGGGCCGGCTCAATATGTAATTTATCAGAAGTGTTTTATACTTGCGTTAATATAAAAATACCATTTTTTCGGTTAAATTGACCTTTCACTTCCATTTTATGTACAAATTATAATATTTAATTTATAATTAAGATGAATAAAAATAGAGTTAAAATAGGTGTGTTTGGTAATGCATAGTAAGAAATAGTTGCTAAGCAATTTTTTTTTATTGAGTGCGAACGAATGCGGTGCGTTGTCCCTTGGTTAAGCTTTGTTTGCATGAGGCGGAGGGATATCCTGGAAGTAAACTTTAGCAGGGCTTCAGAAAAGTTTTAAGTAATCGTGAATGGACTGTAGTAATCTTTTCTCTGTAGTGGACTTGGTGGTAGGATTGCCATATTCTGAAATATAAAACGCGTACGCCCCAGTGACAACAGCCAATTCGTTCTTTTGACTGTTTAATAAAGAAATGAAAGCATTGTACGTCAAACAACAGGCACATATTTACTTTTTGAAATATTTAAATTAAGTTAATTAAATAAAAGGCTATAGTTTAATTTGAAATCTTTGGGACAAACAATGTTGCATGGAAAGAATCCAACCTACGACATAACACAAATAAAACACACAACTCAAATATAGAAAATATTATTTTATACTTCAGCATTATTTCAAAGCCAAATCGTTTGGGACAAAATCAATCTTTCCCGGAGTTTATCTGCAAACATGCATTTCCTCTTTGTCATGTCCGTGCTTTATTTACACCGCGTTAGTCGATTAACATTCCCAGGAAGCAAACTACTGTGTTCCAAATTCAACTGTAGACGTCACCAACAGAGAAAGGTAGTTGCGAAAATCTGAAAATGCTGTCAAAAAGGAAGAATGGTAAAAATGTATGCGGGCATTAACTGAACACCATACATGCGAAAGTGTCCAAGTAAATGCGGAAGTATATAACCCTACGTAGTGGATGTAAGGATTGATTAGGCTATGTTCTGAACTATTCAGTCCATTCATGTGTTTCCCATCAAATGTTTCTAGATAACAAGATTTTTGGTTGAGAATTTGCTAATATATATACGTTAAATTGCTGCACCTGAAAATAAATTACGCACGCTGTTCGGTGATACTGACAGCAAAAGTTGACCAACTTACACACTGTTAAAAATAACATCGTCCCCTCCATCGGAGTTCATGGTTCTTGATTCAAGGCAACGAAAATTTTGTGAACATTGTTTTTAGTGGATTATTGTGAATTCAGCCAGAAAGCAATGCTGAAGAACATTTTTCCAGTCACTTCTGTTGGAATAATGTTTCCTCTGACATAATATTGCCATTTTTTTTGTCGCGGAAATTAAAAAGTCAAATTCACGACGTTAGAAATAATCAACTTTTAATTCCCACATTTATTAAACTGCGAATAAAAGGGAGCATAGAAAGTATTTCGCATTGTCACTTCCTCTCTTTGTTTCCAGTTAAGCCTTAATGTGTATTTCGGAATGCAATACACGTTTTTTTTTATTTTGCGCACATCTATGCTCCGCACTGAGCAATCTAGGCAGCTCGCCTCGAACTGAAACTCCCGTCGATTAGCACTTCACGTCCAGATCTCCGTCCAGGAAGAAATGGCAAGGGGGAATTCGCGAACATAAACAACCCTTCAAGGGCGCAGAAGGGAGGAAAACCCCTCTCACGTTGCTCTCATTACCACAGTGTTTCCACATCGCAAGGGTGGTATAGGCTATTCACAGTAAAGTCTGCGCTTTCTGAAGCCCTCTGATTTGGAATAATAGTCGATAAATATATGTTATTGTAGCCTTAGATATTAACTTTCGAATTTATTACTAACATGGTAGTTTTTATTTCAAAAAAGAAGTGTAAGTATAACAAATGGCTAATACGGAACAAGTGACTAGCGCCTCAAAAGTGCGCACTTAACCGCGAACAGCCTACACGGCGCTTTTACCCGCCGGGATCCCTTCCGATAGCTACACCCTTCAACACAGACCCACACCCACAACCTCGGTTCTAATTGCCGCTGCGTGGAAACGTCACAGCCAGAGAAACACAAGAAAACACTCAAGGATAAAGAGGGGAGGGGGGAAACACCACCAAATCCCTTCCGCGCCGTGGGTCGTCGCCACCGCCCAGATACCTTCCTTGGTTGCCCTTGCCCCTTGGTACTAGAACTCGGGCCTGTTCGGGGGCGTTGTCCCACCGGGCACTCGGGATGCACGCTGGGTAACGAAGGAGGATGTCCTCCGGGCCTAACCTCCGGCTCATTCTGCCAAAGAATAGTCG
>NQII01001233.1:314149-334832 GCA_002778355.1 Clitarchus hookeri
AAAAAAAATTGTTTGGGGGTGGCCACCCTTATTACTTAGGGGTGTAAAAATAGATATAAATATATTCTCAGACCTACCGAGTATACATAAAAAATTTCATAAAAATCGGTCCAGCCGTTTCGGAGGAGTTCAGTGACTAACACTGTGACGGGAGAATTTTATATATTAGATATATATGCAGGTAGGGGTAGTGAAGTTTTTCAAAAGTTGAGCAGTGAACAGTCAGTTAGTGATCTGTGTGGCAAGACAATGTTTTCAATGGCGCCGGTGCTAAGACGTCGGGCGAAGGAGAGCGCCACTTCGGCATAATTAGTGCGGCACCAGGTGATCCACCCTCCATCATCCCCTGGAGGCTTCTGTACAGACTCGTGACCCGGCAACATCGACCAACCCCCCCTCCCTTCCTCCCTTTGGTTACGGACTGCGCCGAGCTTCGCTCCCGTGAATATTCATGGCGGCTGTTAATTGCGCCAAAAAAACCACATTTTCGTGTGTCCGAGAATAATGTGTGGCGGCCGATGGAAGAGGAGAGGTTGGGGAGGGGGTCGGTAGCGGGGGCTGACATCCGTGTCTCCTATAGGCCCAGCGATCTATGAAGTGCGAATGACAACTGGGGCCATGTTCCGTTACTGCTGAGGGTCGCTGAAATCGATGATGATTTATTGTCTATTCGAGGTTTCTTCACACTTTTTTTTTAATCAAGCCTTTGAAAAATCACCCCATGTACGGCGTGCTTGGATATTTCCTAAAGACGTCATGTATCAGAAGCGTTTTACACTTCTGTTTACATAATAGTATCATACTTTTGGTCAGTTCAATCTTTTACTTGTACTAAATTTATAAATTATTATATTTGACTTTTAACTAACATCAATACATTAGAGGGAGAAAATGGGTGTGTTGGTAATGCATAGCAAGAAATAGTTTTCTTGTAAACTATTATTAAACTGAGTGCGCATGAATGCGGCGCGTTGTCCCTTTTATGTGATTTCATAGAATAGGTTAAACTTTGTTTGCGTGAGGCAGACGAATATCCTGAAAGCAGAACTTTAACAGGGCTTCAGAAAGTTGGAAAAAACCGTGAATGGATTATACCAGCGCTCGTCAGCAGTAACAGAGCTGTCTGCAGTAACCAGTAAATATTGTTGTACGTCAGTAAGATGATAGTTTCGGAACGGTCGGCAGCGATGTTTATTTCAATAGAAGATAAATTGATAAAACCAGGAATTTCAGTCTTAAATTTGATTTGGCTTATAATACTTGTAGAAACTGGACAAAATAAATCAGAGAAAAAAAAAGTTTTTTTGGTAAAGATAAAAAAGGGGGGGGGATTTCCACCAAGGCTATTTTTATATAAGATGTTTACGGTTACTTCCAACTTTTCTGAAGCCCTGCTAATGTTCTACTTCCAGCATATTCCTCCGCCTCACGCAAACTAAGCTTAACCAAGATAGAAAATCACACCAAAGGAACAACGCTCTGTATTCGTGCGCACACAATGTAGGCCTAATATTATTTTGCATAAGAACTATTTATTACTTGGCGTTACCAACACACGTATTTTCTCCCTGTTCTTATTCGTATTAATTATAAATGCAATATATGTAACATAAGTAAAAGTTTAATTTAACTAAAAATAGGGCACTGTTATGTTAACAGAAATATAAAGAGCTCGTAATTCGTGACACATTTAGGGAAACAACAAAAAACCGTCATATATAGGGTAATTTTTCAAAGGTTTGAATCAAGATGTGTGAAGAAATCGCGAATATACTAAACGTAATGACGCTGCCTTCTGTAATTATGTTAGAGAACACGCAGGGTTCAGTGGTGTCAGTGCTCGTCAGCAGTCAAAACAGAACTGAAACGGCCACTCATGCCGCGAACTCTAGCGGCAAAACCAGCAAAAACATGTCGCAACGTCGTTCGCCGATCACCGTTTGGTGACTTACCCGCCAACCGGCGGCCCAGNAAAACATGTCGCAACGTCGTTCGCCGATCACCGTTTGGTGACTTACCCGCCAACCGGCGGCCCAGCCAATAGCAGAAGCTTTCGAAGCATGCGGTAGCAAACCAGACACAAGGCCTGCTCCTAGCGTCTCAACGCAGCCTATCAGAGGATGGGTGCTCCCACATCAAAGGAACCGCCAAGGCCATTTCGTCCTCTCTGTATACTTACTTACTTTGTACCGCAGTGGCGTATGCAAGCCTATTTTTTGTTACNCCAAGGCCATTTCGTCCTCTCTGTATACTTACTTACTTTGTACCGCAGTGGCGTATGCAAGCCTATTTTTTGTTACGTGAAGGGGGAGGGGTTAAAATGCTGGGAAATATTAAAAAAAAAAAATTGAAGGGGTTCCTTCCAATTAAAATACTTGCTAATGGCCACCTATAAATTGGGAGTCTGAGGGTTAAAATTTGGCAGTAATTAAGCTTATTTCATGACAAAATCGTGCGTGTTGCTCTGACACTACGTAATTTATTTTGAGCCTGAAATGTGTAAATTAGTTCATAAATACTTTCGGAAGACGTCAACATTTTATTGAGCTGGCACGATATTTACAAAATTACATCTTAACAGATTTTCTTCGTGCAAGGCCAGCGAGGTGCCGAAGTTAATTACCACCCGATAATAACATACCGAGATGACTATCCAAAATTTCGATTCTCACGGATGCGATCGCCCTCATCGCCCCCTTAACATTTGCATACTCCAATGCTTTTGGAGGGCCGCGGTGGCTGAGCGGTTAGACTGCTCGCCTCCCACATAGGTTTAATCCCCAGCCGATTAACTCCCGGATTTTCACAAGTGGGAATCGTGCCGGACGATGCCGCTGGTCGACGGGTTTTTTTTCGGAGATCTCCCGTTTCCCCCGTCGTTGCATTCTAGCGCTGCTCCATTCTCACCTCATTTTTCAGCCTCTTCTGCTCTCAAGACGTAGCTGTTAACCCATTGTGCACACGATTGTGTACATAATACACATGAAGGTTTATTTTGAATGGTGCTGTAAATTCCGATGCTCAGTGGCCAATGATCTTCTCTGTGAGAAACCGATTGGTAAGCCATGTTATTGATCTAGATTATGATTGGTTCACATTACTATAGTCTAATACCAAACCTACAGCTAATTAGTTGCAATAACGGAACAAGAGTTTTGTCGACTTAAATACAGCAACAATCATAACATTTGTTGTATGCAACACCTCAAACAGTAAATAAATGTGGTTCTGAAAGGGAATAATAGCTGCCCAAATATCTCAACTTAGTTCGACTCCACTGCTGAGCCGCCTCTGTACGGCAGCATGTTCTGCAGCCGCGGGATCCATGCCGACCCCGCCGACCCCCTGGATGTTTCGCCAGGCGCGTGTAGCCCTGGTGGGTTAGCGGGGTAGAGAGTGGTTGGAGGCCGCACGTGGTTTGTTAAAAGCAGAGCCCAAGCCGGAGAACGGGGTGCCCCGCGGGGGTGAGAGGAGTCGGACGGGCTAGATGGTTAGATGGTTTCATCCCTTAATGCCGCGAGGCCACCGAGGGAAAGTGGGGGAGGGTGAGAGAGCACGCAGATGCCGGAGCAGANCGGGACTCATCTCGCTCCATATTCCCCGCCCGAAGAAGGTGTTAGTATTCGTACCGCGCGCCTTCGTTACATCTCACCCCGGGGAGGCTCCCACGCGCAAGCAACGACTTTTTTAAGAGGAACCTTTGATTATAGGTTTCTCTAGCTTGTATGTATTTTTAAAGAAGAAAATTCTGAAAGTTCCCCTATGTCCAACTAAAAGCTGTTCACGATAAAATGAGCACTTTTGAAATAAACCCTTGAAAAATATCGCTGTCCCTATCTGCGTGTNACTAAAAGCTGTTCACGATAAAATGAGCACTTTTGAAATAAACCCTTGAAAAATATCGCTGTCCCTATCTGCGTGTATTTTTAACCGGCACACGTAGTGGCATACGGTCAGTAAAGTTAGTAACGACGGAGGGAAAGTAGTTCCGTGTCTCAACGTTGAATTAAAAGTGTTCGGTAAACATCTGTCAATACTACAATTATTTATTTTTCTTTCTATTTTTTTTATGCATATAAGTGTATGAATTAGAAAGTTTGTAAAATGTTTACTTTTATAATAATTTTACAGTTTCCCTTTAAGCGCATAAATAAAGTGTTCAGGTCCACTGCAATGCTGATTTTACATGTGGTGGAAGGATACACAATGTGCTTACAAGTAGATCTTCCGCAGGGATTTCGAAAGTGCTTGTTTTACCGTGTATTGACCTTACACTGCAGTACAGGCCATACATGGGAACTACAAACTCATAATTACGCCACAATTTTAATTATGCCAAAATTTGGCAGAATCAATATCGTGACATAAATGTAGTGCGTATTTTCTGACGTTATGTCTGTAGGGCTGTGTAAGGTAAATGGCTAGTTAGGTATAGAGGTACTTAAGAAATTTTTCTTTTTTAAAAACATAAACTAGAAAAACCAAGTATTTAATGTGGAAGGGGGAGGTTTCCCTTGAAATGGAGATACGGGCGACATTTTATATTCATTATTCTATTTCATTTAAATATTCAACTCTGAATTTGTAATTTACAACGAGACATTATCTNCGACATTTTATATTCATTATTCTATTTCATTTAAATATTCAACTCTGAATTTGTAATTTACAACGAGACATTATCTGGACTCAGGGGAAAACAGGAAAAAAAACTGCTACACTTGCCTAATATCGTGTAATGCCCCCCCATGCACGCAGATGTGCCGCAAGACGACGTGGCATGGACTCGACCNTACACTTGCCTAATATCGTGTAATGCCCCCCCATGCACGCAGATGTGCCGCAAGACGACGTGGCATGGACTCGACCAATGTCTGAAGGTATGAAGGAGGCAATTAACACCATGAATCCTGCAGGGTAGTTCACAAATCCAATCTGCACGAATTTGAGAAAGGGTTGCACGTCTGTCACGTNTACACTTGCCTAATATCGTGTAATGCCCCCCCATGCACGCAGATGTGCCGCAAGACGACGTGGCATGGACTCGACTAATGTCTGAAGGTATGAAGGAGGCAATAAACACCATGAATCCTGCAGGGTAGTTCACAAATCCAATCTGCACGAATTTGAGAAAGGGTTGCACGTCTGTCACGTTTAATGATTCTCGTCAGTCGTCGATTGTCCCGTTCTTTCACGATATTTTTCCGGCAGCAGCGATGTCGAAAATGTGATGTTTTACCGGATTCCCAATATTCACGGTGCACTTGTGAAATGGTTGTACCCCAACATCCAAATGTTATCGCTACCTCGGAGATTCTATGTCTCATCTCTCGTGCGCCGACTATAACACCACGTTAAAACTCACTTAAAAATGTTGATAACCTGCCATTGTAGCAGCAGTAACCGATCTAGCTGCCGACCGCATCGCGTTACTCTGATTGGTTCCATACCTCTGTTATTTGCATAAGCACGCCTATACCAGTTTTTTTGGCTCTTCAGTGTATCTTAGACACGCACAAATAACAGCCCAGCCAAAAAACGAACCCCGTAATGACTTAGGGGAAATACGGATAGATACAACGCGTGGAGACGCAACAGACATGCTTGTATCCTGATACGGAAGACTATAGATACGAATTTGTTGATATTTCACTGGCGTAGCTACTGGCATGCATTTAAATTAACATTTCATCCCTATGAGTTTCGTCATCAAAACGATATCTGCCTCACGTACCCTACGTAGCTGTCCTTTAAGGGTTTATGAAAAACCAAGTTTGTATGAAAATATCTTAAATCTACGTTATGAGTCAAATTAGTAGTGATCGGCAGTCGCAATCTGCGAGATATCGGCAAGGGGCTTGGCAAATGGATGCCTTCAAATACTCATTTGACTAAATATTGCCACCTGCAAGCCTCTATCTTAAACCTAAGGTCTGCAACTCCCACGCTCGTAAATCTGAATCAGTGATTTCCACCAGCAGAATTATTTCACTGAATCTTCAGTTAACGAGCTGTTCTCTGCTGAAGAATGAGTGGAACGCACCAGGTCTTACCGCCAGGCCAGTGCAATTCACTAAGAATCAAAAGAATTCGATGCTTTATCAGTGAATACCAGCAACTGAAATGATCGTTAGAATTTTTCTGGAGCAGTTTCAACGGATCAGCAGTCGGATTCGCTGATCCGGAGCAGTTTTAACTGGTTTTATCTCAGAGCGCGCGTTCTGAAACAGCGCCAGCCAGCACCATCGCAGTGCAAACGGCCGGTAAACATGATTTTCAAGAAAATACGTCCGAGTAAGCTGATCTTCAATACCCTACCTGAACGCCTGCAGCGTATTTTTAGTTATGCCTAAATCGCGATAGGAGAATTTATTAACTTCGCTTGACTGCGCCCTACATAATTAGATCACTCCTAAACGTAAGTCTCTCATTTGCGGGACAGACAAGTAAAACTCGTAATAGTTAAAATCACCTAACGAAGGAAGTGTAGCTGGGTGATCTGTTTTAAAATAAAACTGGCACTCAAATATTTCCCCGATAATCAGGCGTCCCTCAACCGTTTGCATCTACAAAGAATCGGTTTCCAGTGAACTGGTTATGCGAGTCCGCATGTATACGTGCATACACGCATATATATGACATTTATTTACACATACCCGCAAGGTTAAAGAAAGGAATATGCCAGTTGATTTATGGACGGGCTAGATTCGAATAAAAGTGAGAATTAAATCATTTATACGATTAAAGAAATTTATGTATAATAAAGAGATGCACGTGCGAAAAATTTCTCAGTGTTGAGTTAACTTACTAACTACACGCCCCCCTTTTTTTTCACAAACCCAGGCGAAAAACGACATGTTTCTATAGTCAAGTTCAAATGAGTGAAAAATCTTCGCGCAGCTTAGAGGGAAGAAAGAGTAGGGGGGGGGCAGTGTAGGGGAGGGCTCTCCCGAACGCTTGCCACTGGAGGGGGCGAAACCACGTGATACTGCTTGCGCTGTGCATAGAAAACTGATAATATCACTCTCTACTACCACGTTGCGCGAATTACGTTTTTTAGAAAAGTCATACGCACGCTCGGAGCAGCTCTCCCTCAACCGCTCTCGGCCGCTGTCACTACTGAACTGAACAACCCCCACCCTTTCGTGCAGTGGAAATGAACTCCCCCGACTCGCCGGGCACGTTTTCAACTTCCGCGCGCTATTTTCTCATTTGCGTTCCACTTTGCGTAGGACGCAATATAGGTGAAGAAACGCGACGCGCCGGGCGGTTTGGCCACGGGCCACAGTTTGGCTACCGCGTTGGAAGGCAGACGCGAAAACGGCGCATGTGCGGTCCCGATATCGCCTAACCCCCCTTCCCCCAACTCCCTCATCCACCCCACTCTCTCACCAAGCCACGCTCAAGTCTTAATTAGCGGGCCAAATTAACACCGCATATAACCAGGCGCGCATGCATAACTGGGGCCCGGCCGAGTGGACCGACAATAGAGCTGCAGGACAGGGGTTGGGAAAGGAGCCAGCGGCGGTCTATACGATATCTCGCCCCAGAATATCCAGGTAGACAGAGGCAAATCTACAGCCTTTCTCGCCAATAAACAACTATAGTCTATTCGCGGTTTCCTCACACTTTTCGAAGCTAATCTTTGAAAAAAATACTCCATATATCACGTGTTCGGTTCTGTTAACATATAAGCACCTTATTTTTTGTTAAATGGAAATTTTACTTGTATTTTATTTATAAATTACAAAATTTCATTTTAAATTAATTTTAGTAAAAAACAGTGAGAAAACGAGTGTGTTGGTAATGCCTAGCAAGAAATAGTTCTGATGTAAAATAGTATTATACTGAGTGCGTACTAATGCGGGCCCTTGTCTCTTTGATGTAATTTTCTACACTGGTTAAGAAAGCTTTGTTTGCACGAGGCGGAGGAATATCCTGGAAATAGAATATTAGCAGGGATTCAGAAAAAGTTGGAACTAACCGTGAATGGACTATACCCAGCAATATCATTTAATATAGCCTGTTCGTGGTAAGCTGAGCACTTTTGAAAGCCCTGCTCAGAGTCTACTTTTGTTCTCATTTTCTATCCACCCGCCATATGTAAAATTAACATCGCCATGAGCCTCATCATTTTGTTTCTGCGTCAGCTAAGTGAAAACGTGGAATTTGTATAAAAAAAGTTAATGTGTCGATAATACGCAAAATTATGTTTTCATGTGTATAAAACATTATGACATTCCTTAAATCACAGCCAACTTAAGTGAGAGCATGCGTGCTAGTGTATACTTTAGCCTAATGTAGCTATAGGAAGTAATCTTTTTTTCAAAGGTTGATTTAAAAGGTACTCACTTAACCGTGAACAGTCTTTATAAAGTACATTATAGAGAGAGCTTTGCCCACAAATCGAGACCATAAAATTCTGCGAGTTCACTGAAATACGGACTATACTTCAGAATTGCTTGTCATACTCAAACTATTAACCACTCGTTGGCTACTTGCTAACAAAATTTTATTTTGATTGGTGGGAAGGGGAGTAGTGATGCAAGATTTTCAAACTGATATTAAAGGAGATTTTTGGAAACGTGTGACCAAATCTCTTCATCACGTCATTATAGACATTTTTTTTACCGTTATATGGAGATTGTCTTAAAGGGCATGTACATAAATATAATATGTAATATATTTATACATTCACGAAGTACACTACGAACTGCACACACGCATACACGCGAGTGTGGGTGGTGAAAGTGATAAGCGAAGAATAACTTGCACGAGACAAAAAGAAAGAAATAAGATTGGATAGCAGAAAAACTGGTCATTTTTAGCAACATACAATTGAAAACGAAAGTTATTTTTAAGGGAGCATAAGAAATAATACGAAAATAATTGATAAATAATCTGTAAATATCCATTGTGGCTCGGGAACGATAATATTAGGAAAAGTTTATCTATGAGATGTAATAAACCAGTAAATAAGTATAAGTAAATAACAAACTTTTCTGAAATACGGGACAAAGATGTGTCAATTACCTGAGAAGAGATACTAGAGAAAATGTGGGTAAAATAAAGCAAAACTCGTAAAATAAGGAAGACCTGGCAAACCTATACGGCGGCATGTTTAGGCTTGCATTTTGTTGCATCTTTATTACTGGCTCGGTCTTAAAAAAAAATAACTGAAAAAGAGACACAAAGGTACATACGTTTCATTCTAGCTTGCATTACAAAATATCCGCGAATATTCCCTATGTTCGTACTGCACTAGCCAGTTGGCTGTTACAGAGCTAAAAGACGAAATTGAACAATATAAAATTATAACACCGCCAAATGCACGGCACCCTAAATACGAATGGGGAAAAAATAACAAATTGATGACTACGCGCAAATGTGAAAAAAAAGTATCTGTCCTAGCAAAATACTTCATACCGACAGCTATGAACACTAGTTAAACTTTTCTTCTAGTTCGTACCAAACGCTTCATTGTACGAGCAAATATTGTCGAGGATGAAAAGGAATCGTAATTACTGAAATGAACATGACTGATGACATATCACGTTGACCGGAAAGGAAATTTAATTGGAACGCTTCAACTCGGCAGTCTATTGACTGACAGCTACGCTGTAAAAACATTTCTCGTAAACTTCCTAAACCGTAATGGAAATTTTTAACCTATACAGTGTATGGAAATAATACTACATGTCGGGCTGAAAATGCGGGAATGTTTGGCATTGCAGCTATGCAAAGTTGGCAACTTCCCTGCGCATTTAAAAGTTTGCTGAACAACTGTATGAACGTTACAATGAATGCATGAGAAAACAATTTACCATTACCGCTTCGTCACTGTACGTATACACTGATATGGTAAATTTACAAATTCGCTGTTTATTCACACTTTTTGAATCAAACCTTTGAAAACAAAATCACCCTATGCATAACGTACTTGGTTGTTTTCTAAACATGCCATGTATCACAAGCGTTTTATACTTGTGTTAATATTCAAATAACCTTATTTTGATTCAATTGAATTTTTACTTAAATTGTATCTATAAATTATAATATTTCATTTATAATTAAAATTAATTACAATAGGGAGAAAATAGGTGTGTTGACTATGCCTGGTAAGAAATAGTTCTTATGCAAAAGTATATTATGCAAAGGTATCTTATTTTTCGTTAAATTACACTTTTATCCTTATATTTTAGCTTTAAATTTTACATGATAAGAAATAGTTCTCTTAAAAAATATCAAACTGAACGCGCACTAATGCGTTGCGTTTTCCCTTTCGTGTTATTTTCTAGACGTAGTTAAGTTTTGTTTGCACGAGGCGGAGGAATATCCTGGAAGAGCAACTTAAGCAGAACTTCAGAAAAGTTGGAAGTAACCGTGTATTGGATGTGTATGATTGTGTACAGACCTCCGCGTGTTGAACGCAATCGACGGACATCTTAACTTTGACGATGCCGATAGTATGTGGCTTACTTCCTTTATATAAATACTCAATTAACCATGAACAACAAATATACATTACATTAACACTTCCAGCACACATGCAGCAGACATAAGCAACAAACCCGCAGATAATGTTTCTCACCTCTTTAGTCCATTCCTGGTTACGTTAACTTTTCTGATGCCCTGCTAAAGTTCTACTCTCGGCTATTCAATGACAAATGAAGCAAGTTCAAGATGTCACGAGCTGTGATCAGTCCCTTAGCTGAGCGGCATGCCTGATCACACCTTCACTTATTTATCCACGACACGGGCCGTGATCGAAAAATTAGTTATGAAATCGTAAACCACAGAAACCTCCTCCACGACCAGTAAACGGGGACAACGCAACCGACATAGGACATCGTAGTCCGTGGGCGGTGTCTTTTGTCGTTGGGCCATTGGAACGAGAAGACCACTGAAGATGGGTGTGTCCAGCCGTCGACTTGCGCCATCTTAATCAGCCTCCGGAATCATTAACAAGGTGGGGACTCTCCAATTAGGCTTTACTCAGAACGTGGCTGGTTAAAACTTTATAAAATAATATTATTAGATATTTCAGTATATTTCTATTGCTCCCCCGTTCATATTCAATCATTTTTAAATTGAAATAATATATTACAACCTTAATGTTCAATAAACCTCATTTATATAGTGTTCATTAAATAATTCATCAAAAACTGGTTACTCCCTTATATCCCCGTTAAGGATGAATATCAACAAAATATCAAAACCACATCAAAGTGTTTGTTTGACTTCTATCGTCAGTCCACCTGATACAAACAAAGCTTAACTAAGTCTAGAAAATTAAAGCGAAAAGACGACTCACAGCATTTGTGAGCATTCAGTTTTATATTTTTTAAGAGAACTATTTCTTATCATGTATAATTTATATAAGTATAAAAGTTTAATTTATCGAAAATCAGATACTTTTATGTTGACAGAAATATAACACAAGTGTGATACATGGCATATTTAGAAAACAACCTAACACCTCGTAAACGGGTTATTTTTCAAATGTCTGATTTAGGTTAGTTCTATTAAGGTTAGGAACAACACGAGATTTCTTATGGAAGAGTTTAGCAAAGGGAAAATTTCCGCCACTCTATGCGCAGTGTTCCAAAACATACTTTTAATTAAAATTTTAAGCTACGTGAATTATAAAAAATGTTTAAGTTAATTACGAAGTTATTTTATATTTAATGTAGGATTAGTGTAATTATTCTGTTTTTAACGTAGACAATAGAGAAAATCTGGCACACATGCGACACTAGCGCTTGCATAATGAAAAAAATTTTCCCTTTGCCAAACTTTTAACATTGATTTTTACAACTTGTATTATAATAAACCTTAATCTGATTTAAAAATGGTGAAGTTACTGCGAATAGACTACAGGCTGTATGTAGGGCTGCTACTGTAATCTCCGGCGGCCGGAGCGCCTGGGACGCTGAACCGCCGCTGTACCGCCGCGCCGGTGTGTTTGCTGCTCTGCCTACCATCCAGGGGCCCGCGAGCGCAAACATTGCCCTCCCCCGGTCCGGATACTACAGCCGCCGCTAATCCCTGGAACAATGGCTGTTATTGCCTGGGTAGCATGTTTCCCCGCACACCAGTCCTGTCTTGCGGCCAGCATAATGCGCAGGGGACCACCACCAATATAAAGCGCGGCCGGGACACAGAAAGTAGCATTTTCCAACACAGAAGCGAATCAGGTGCGTGTATCATCTATAGGATGCTCAAGGGTTAAATGAGCACTTTTGAAACTAGCGTTTTAAAAATATCACTCTCCCCACCTGAATGTATCTTAACGGGAAGATCGACTGGTATGTGCCCACTAAAGTTTACAACAACCGAGTGAAAATAATTCCACGTATTATTGTTAAATCAAAATTACTTATTTTGTTTAAAGTTTTTAAAAGATATTTGAGGGTACGAATAAGCAAATTTATCATGTATTTACTTTTTTAATCATTTTTCATTTTCACTTGACGTACGCATTTGGCAATATTAATTTTACATATGATTAAATACTATATGTGCATACAAGTAGACCTTCGGTATAGGCCAAAAATGTTATAATTATGTATTTCTCATGCTAGTACAATTAAACACAACTGCAATAATAATAACAACAATATTAATGTTACTTCTACTGAAAGTCTATAAGGTTGATAGGAAAACGTCTACTTACCAGTGAAAACTTTGTGATCACGAAGTTATTTCGCGAAATAGCTTTAAACCAGGCATCTTCTCTTTCGCCACTATTAGGGAACTTAATGATGCGCACATTTTAGGCAGCCAGTAATTTTTAAGACACCGAGGAACACGCAAGTTAGAAAACCGTGGCGTGTTGTTACACAGACGTCGCAGTGGTCATTAAAATACGACCATCCACGTGTCTGAACTAACCAAGCTGCCAAGACATATATACCACTTGTGTTTCCCCATCAGTCGTGACGTCACTAGCCTGGCTAGAATATGTTGTCAGCAGATGCACTAGAAACAAATACCGGACAGCTCTACATGATCAGCATTGGCGACTGTGCAAAAAAAAACCTAGTGGCAAGAGGTGTTACTATTACTATATTTTCAGAAATACTACAACAATTTACAACATTTAACGTTTGTTAGTAAATATTCACCACTTTCAAAATATTTGACTTATTATGAACTTATTTTCGTGGTTTAATTTTTGACCGTGGTCAAATACATTTTTCAGAAAACTACGTTTTCTCGCAGAAACCTTGAAGCTGTCCGGCGTTAGTTTGTAGTGTATTAGTGTGTAGTGCCTTGAAGTCTCGGTAGCCATGCGCTGGCACACGCATCATATGACTCATCGTAGTGTTCTCACCGTTCATCTGCCTATGAGAACACCAGTCTTTATATTTAGCAAAGTGTGTCAGCCAGTTATATAGAAGGTCCATTACCATAGTATCACGAGGTTACAGTCTGTTCATAGTTAGCTAAACATTTTTTAACTCAAACTTTTGAGGAAAAAAAACTTAGAATAAATACGTTTGTCTCGTAAAACGTAGTAGACTGAAAAATATATCATTACGGTACTTTATTTGTAAAAATTTAACTTTTTTACCAATCTAAGTAACAAAACTTAAAAGTTCCTTCTTTACTTCATCCGGCAGCTCCTGCTTTCCATTATAATCTAAGAAGAATTTAACAAGTTCATGTTGACGTCGTTTCCCGAAGCAGAACCAATACTTTCTCGTCGACGTGGCAATAAATCGCGCTGGGTTTCCACTGGGGCATGGAAGCGACTTCCCCGCCCGGAACTGCGTGGAGAATGGGGNACTTAGAATAAATACGTTTGTCTCGTAAAACGTAGTAGACTGAAAAATATATCATTACGCTACTTTATTTGTAAAAATTTAACTTTTTTACCAATCTAAGTAACAAAACTTAAAAGTTCCTTCTTTACTTCATCCGGCAGCTCCTGCTTTCCATTATAATCTAAGAAGAATTTAACAANGGCAGCTCCTGCTTTCCATTATAATCTAAGAAGAATTTAACAAGTTCATGTTGACGTCGTTTCCCGAAGCAGAACCAATACTTTCTCGTCGACGTGGCAATAAATCGCGCTGGGTTTCCACTGGGGCATGGAAGCGACTTCCCCGCCCGGAACTGCGTGGAGAATGGGGCGCGGATCTCTCGGCTGACTCGGCCTACAAACTTGGGTAACTCCGCACGAAGCATTGAGAAGCCATGAAATATGCACGAGCAGAGATGGCGGGATCGTGTTTCTAGCGCCCACCTGAGATTTATGGGCGCTCGCTGTCGCTCCAACTGAGCGGGGCGTTCAGCCCGCGCCGGTCGCGATCAGGCATGAGCCAGCAGCAGCTGAGTTGCAGCACACTGCTGCTACCTTCCAGCGACCGAGTGGACAGCTTAATGCACTGCGGAGTGAAGAGGTTTGGGGGGCTCTCAACCCTCTTGTTCACAGTGTCCTCTGTCTGAGACGTTGCATATGAAGTGGCGTGAATGGTCTGCACTGTACACAGTAGAACATACCGTCCAATGAGAAAGGTTCTCTACGTGTGGGAGACATCATTCGCTGCTGAGACTATGTTCCGTAGCGNGTCGCCTGGATATCAGTACAGTTCCAAACAAAAGATTTGTGTGTTGCTAGACCTAAAATTATATATGTTACACATATAATTGTATATATTATATATAATCCGCGAGTGGCCCTGCCGGGGATAGAACCAAGTTCGCTTTGGTGGGAAGCGATCGTTCTATCCGCTAAGTCACCGTGGCCATTCAAATCGCTTAAAACTTTTCTGCTGCACGTCTGGGCCCGTCTTCCTCCCTGCCAACCAAATACGTTAAATGGGGTCGGTGGTCCGCGAGTCGTTTCCTCTCTTTCTCTCTTTCTCTCTCTCTCTCTCTCACGCACACGCCAGGGTAGCTAGGCCAAGTCCGTTCTTAGTGTTAAGATTCAGTAAATGCAGACAAGCCCGGCGAACTGCAGGGACGGATCGGTAACCAGGCAAGACGAAGAATCCGAAACATTTTTTTTATAGTTTTTAACATAGCAATGAAGTGTCAGCGGATCTCCCCTCCCAGCTCCACAGTATTCGGGACAATTACGCCACCAGAAACTATATAACACTTGGCAACACTTCGTATGGGGTCTGCCTGTCTGTTGACCCACACCGAGAAGAGCAACCCTCAAGACGCAGCTTTAACTTGGCGTGCCGCTCGTCGCTTCTTGACACAAAATCCAGCCTACGGCGAAGATACCATTAACGCTAATCATATATTGTAATTGATTAGGACCTACCTCGTCATTAGTTTGTATTTACATACTTACAGTAATTATATTAAACATCTGTTCAGTCATCATAAATAACTTCAGTTTANGTCATTAGTTTGTATTTACATACTTACAGTAATTATATTAAACATCTGTTCAGTCATCATAAATAACTTCAGTTTAGTTAACATAACCCTTCCTTTGTCTTAGTATAAATTCATAAACCTTCCCTAGTAGCTAGTATAAAATATAAAACTATAACATTAGGTCGGCCTGACTATACTGTATAAGATGTCCACGATTGATTCAGCACTTCTGAAATCAACATTAGAAAAATGTCACTGCCCCTGCCTGCCTCCTAACGGACACACTGACTGACATGCGCCCCGTAAAGTTGGTAACGTCGGAGGGGAAGTGGTTCAATGTATTAAAGTCNTAACGGACACACTGACTGACATGCGCCCCGTAAAGTTGGTAACGTCGGAGGGGAAGTGGTTCAATGTATTAAAGTCGCACTAGAAGTGGTAGGAAGAAAATTTGAGAATGCTGGATTTCTTTCTCCGCTCTTTTTATGCATACGAAATACGTGTCAAATTTTCAAAATATTCAGTTTTGAAAGTGTGAACATTGTGTAACCTTCTACCACACTTAAAATTAGCATTTCCATGGGCCTCGTCACTTTATTCGCGCGTCGGTCGAGTAAAACTGCTTCTAGTGAAAGGCATTTATATTTACGGTGTCATTTTAATTATTAGGGACACCCGAATTTCGCGAAAAAAAATTACCGCGCATGTTGATTTTAATAATGTATAGGTAGGGCCAGTGACTTTTCGCGAAAAAAAATCGGAGCACACAGTAGACTTCAATACTATATACACACACCTCAGCTGTTGTTATACCTCCATTGGCTGCTGGTGCCGTGTCCATCTTTGACCAAGCCACTCAGGACTAAGTAACTCCGACACTTTAACCTTCGTGATTCGTGCGCAAACGGTTAACACGGGCCAGAACATTTTTTTTAGCCAATCAAAGAAGCTGGACGACNTAACGGACACACTGACTGACATGCGCCCCGTAAAGTTGGTAACGTCGGAGGGGAAGTGGTTCAATGTATTAAAGTAGCACTAGAAGTGGTAGGAAGAAAATTTGAGAATGCTGGGTTTCTTTCTCCGATATTTTTATGCATATGCAATAAGTATTAAATTTGCAAAATATTCAGTTTTGAAAGTGTGAACATTGTGTAACCTTCTACCACACTTAAAATTAGCATTTCCATGGGCCTCGTCACTTTATTCGCGCGTCGGTCGAGTAAAACTGCTTCTAGTGAAAGGCATTTATATTTCCGGTGTCATTTTAATTATTAGGGACACCCGAATTTCGCGAAAAAAAATTACCGCGCATGTTGATTTTAATAATGTATAGCTAGGGCCAGTGACTTTTCGCGAAAAAAAATCTGAGCACACAGTAGACTTCAATACTATATACACACACCTCAGCTGTTGTTATACCTCCATTGGCTGCTGGGTGCAGTGTCCGTCTTTGACCAAGCCACTCTGAACTAAGTAACTCCGACACTGAACCTTCGTGATTCGTGCGCAAACGGTTAACACGGGCCAGAACATTTTTTTTAGCCAATCAAAGAAGCTGGACGACCCTACAGTGCTTTGGACTGTCTCTTGTCTCGAAATCTTTCGCGAAATATCACTGCCCCTACGTATAGGCATTCCAGCAGTTTTTTTGCCTAATTCGCTGCGTGACTTCGTGAGAAGACGTTGTCTTACTTCACTGGCCAATCAGAATTAGCTTGCTCTTGTAGTGCGCGTCTGTGATTCGCGAACGGACACCCAAGACGCGTTGCACGTAAATCATCCAAACAAAAAAGTGGATCTGAGCTAAAATGATACGAAATACAACTGGCCATGAAATCTTTTCGCGAAAATCAGGCGTCCCTAGTAATTATATACGTTTGTGAGGTGTTACAGGGTAGAGTAAATGTGCGGTCAACCTGACCGGAAGTGGCAGGGCGAGTCGGCGGAAGTCGGTTCCAAGCAGGCGCTACGTGGCGGCGCGAGACTGAGGCAAAAGACCGCAGGGAAGTCGGTGGGTGGTGGGTACGATAGGGTATTGACCTTGGTAGAGGGGGACCTGCTATTAGAGGGGGGCCTCTGCGGAACTGTATGCAGATGGGGGCTTCACAGGCGCACGGCCACGTGGAGATAGTAAGCGAAATAACCGCCTTCCCTCTTCCCCCCCTGAACTTTTTTATACGCAGCTACTTTGCGTCAAGGAGCAGTTCTAATGCGGTCGAGGCTTATCTCGATCAGCGCTATTCTCCTTCCCTGCTTAACCACTTGATATGACGGTCGCAGGGGGAGTGACGTAGTGTCTACATTCTGCTCCCGTAATTGCCGCACGAGATACAAGTTGCCATTATCATGAAGGCAAGTAACCCTTAAGTTATTGTAATTTCACTATTGCTGGTTTCCCGTATAAACACACACACACACACATATCCACAATACAATTACTTTCTTGCGTGTGCAATCTACAAATGTAATTTTAATTTTTTTCAAAATTAATTATGAAAATTAAGGGTATTCTCTTAAGGGTCTAATGTGTAAGTGATACTGTCGAATTTTAAGTTTTGAAACTTGTAAAAACAGGAGGCATTTTCAAAATAAGCGTGGAAGTACTTGTATACACAGCTGCAGAACGAGTTTCTTTGCACATACATAAAATACTAACTGTACTACGTTACGAGCAATGATAGAACTTCTCAAGTTAAAACATTGACAATTCTGTTGTATCTTTCGCGATCCATCATGACCTTTACTCAGTTTTACGAACAGTTCTTCATTTAGCAGGAAAGTTCGTTTTCCAATAGCTATGGTTTCCTGATAACGGTTTCGTCATGAGTTTGATTTCCCACGAGAGTTTGGAAACTGCCGAAATAAAAATTATTATCCATTTCACCCTGAGATTAGCGGCATCAGAAAGAAATGTAAAAATACTCAGATTCACTGACATTACGAATTGATTTCAAGATCCTGCGTACAAGTACTCAAATCGATGTGATTTGATCGATTACTGTTTTCTGATTTCCACAGAAATCATACGTTATATTGGTGCAGTTTAATTTTAAATAATCTGTTGGATAAATGTGTAAGTGTCTTGAGTCTACAATTATTTTAAACCTAGCCTCTACGTAAACTAATCAATCAGAAACCCTGATATTTTCCAAACTAATTTTACAGAACAGGCATATATATTTTTTTGTGTACTCGTACTGCTGTTATTTGTAAAATGGATACTGAGTTAATTATAGGCTTAAATTCCTGTTAACTACGGTGTACTTCATTTTCTGGCTTGATTCTTAATTGATTTCAGAGCCTTGTAGTTTCGTAATACTTTTAACCCGTTCAGTCAAAAATTAATTTCTGCGCTCAAGTGTTGCAATCGCGTAATGTTTTGGCATGCGCTGTACTTGTGTTGAGCATTTTCCTCTCGCAGCCAATGAACGACGATCTCGATTATGTCGGCGTTAAGCGTTCATGTCAGAGAGGTATAGAAAATTACACTAGTCAGATTACCTGGTACTCGAAGTACCAGGCACTAGTACCTCGCAGTGTGCAGTACCGGTTGTAAATACCATTCACGAGCAGTGAGTCCACGATTGTGAACAGGGTGACTGAACGGGTTGAAGTATATGTGCCACAGAAGTTGCATAACAGTTTGGGTAGTTTGTTTTAAGTAAACCCCACAATTAAGTGAACTCAGGAAGTTTCCATGCCTATACATATTGCAATCCTTACAAACAAATAAATAATAGCTGTGAAAATACTTAAAATTTCTTTACATATATAAATCTCAATTCTTTTTATTCCTATGTTTTAAATGAAAGTGAATTTCGGAGACGTCATTAAAATTCCAACGTTTTAATTTTGAAATCCCAAATATTATATTTTTTAATATCAAGAAAATTGTTAGCAATTACATGGGAAACAAAAATAACTATATATATAGATGGGTCATTATTTTAGCACACGTGATCTCCCCAGCGCATCATGTGTGATGATGAAAATGCCTGTCTGTCGGCAGGAAGCACAGACAGGCAGTTGTTTATGCATAACACGCTATTGATATTATTCATAAACGGCCTGGTTTGGAACATCCAGTGCGAAGCAGAACTGGTCGCTTCCACAGGTGTGCTCTATGAAGCGGGGTGTTCCGCCGAACGCACTGTCCTCTGTGTCATCTTCGTGACTGGACTCGCAGGGCGTTGTGTGAAGCCAGGCTGCATGCCCGTCATCGCCGTGTAGCGCTACAGTGACTATCGTACGGATGGCAGAAATAGCCTCTGTTACGGGCAACGATCACTGGATAAAATACACTGCTCACAAAAAGTTTAGCATGTCAGAATCCAGGATGTCATATTAAATAAAAGTAGTTGTTTACATTTCATGTTGTACTCCTAATAGCACATAAAGTGGAAAAAACAGTATACATGTTTACATAATTCCAGCATGAAACAAACAAAAGGCTTAAACTGAAAAAAAAAACTTAAGCAAAGACATCTCATCAGTTTCACTAACAACACACAGGTATTCTCAGATGCATTGACAAACTGCAATAACATGTAGGACCTCCACGATTCCTGAGGCACGCTTGTATCCGACGAGGCATGCCAAACAACAAGACCATTAAGCATTTCCTGACGCAAATTGTCCCATTCCTCAACAGCAGCTGTTTGTAAGGTCTGAATGGCCGTTGGTGTTTGTGCACGGTTTGAAATCGTTTGAGGAAGGACTACACATTGTGTATGCAGTTCGTGTCAGCTGAATAAGCTGACCAGTTCATTCTTCGGATCCCACAGGTGCAGATACGGGGAATGTGCTAAACTTTTTTTGAGCTGTATGAAAGGGCTGCACGCGTAAATATGAGAATCAGCAAATGCGTATTAATTCTGAAGTTAGAAATTAATGATGAACGTGGGAGTCAAGAGTGAACTCCACTGTAGCGTGTAAGCAGTAAATAATGTATTTTAAGGGACCTGTTTTCGTGAAATCAGTTCCACGCAGGAGACAGAATTCAAAATCCTGCGTACACAAGCGGTTTTCTTTTGGTTATTAGCCATGTGTCTTTTTTAAAAGACGTTTCGTTACTTGACAGCACCAATCATAATTACCTCACTCCGGCGCCGAGCGTCTGTGATTCGTACGCGTGCGCGTAAAACGCGCAGCAATTAAAATAATCGAATAGCAAAGTTGTATAAAGCCATCACAATGATACTCGCACCTATACTCCTTAAAGACAATCCTGTCATAATATCGTTCATCCAAATTCTGAAAAGTGAATTTTCTGACATCGGGGTAAAACAATTCGCTCCACATGCAAAATACGATTGCAACATATGGTTTTCCCACGCTAGAG
>NQII01001233.1:334844-384810 GCA_002778355.1 Clitarchus hookeri
AATATAATTGTTTATTTTTAGGAATATGGCGAATTTAAATCCAATCATTATTTCAATTAATTACAGCGTTGAACCAGCACATACATTTAAAGTCAACGATATTAAGTGAACCTTTTCACTTCGTCCCACTATTTTTTTGTTCCTTATACTTCTTATCACAAAACACTAAAATCTCATGTAACCCATAGGATCCGAAACCATTGCCGTAAAAAAGTTATAAGTACCATCCTCTCATAACAGTTCATAACACCAAAAAAATTAGTTTTCTCAAATAATAAGGATTTTTTTAAAACCACCAACTTCTTTGATATATTACATCCATGTGTAATAATTATTCTTGAAATAAGACAATTACAAAATTCATTTTCAATAATATATTGACAAGTATATGCATAGACTGTTCACGGTAAAGTGAGTATTTTTGAAGCCCTTGTTACTTTTTCCTTTCGGCTAATTTCTTATCCTTTAACCACCATTCTAGGTAAAAAAAAAAATGTAAGTAATTAGCACAGTGTGTATATACCAACGCACCTGGAAGTTAACTTCCAAGGTTAAAATATTATTCCCAATGAGAGGTCTTTCAATAGTGCTCACTTTACCGTGAATAGCCTATATATACATATACAAATACAAACTATTAAGAGAATTGCAATATTTAAACTATCAGAATAAGTCAAGGGGAAAACCAAGTGACTCGTGTTAACTANAAGGGGAAAACCAAGTGACTCGTGTTAACTATTACATAAAATTAAATCAGGGCTGTAATTTAATTTTTGTAAGGATAATTTACAATAATTGTTTTATTGTAATTGAATGAACTTAACTGAGGTAGTTTGAAATATAACCAGACACGGCGCCATCTCTTAAAAATTGGATATTCCTATGTACGTTAGGGAGTTTTTTTTTAATAATAGCTAACTTGTAGCGGTGACACCTGCTTAATAAAATTCTATATCAAATATATTTGTATCGTCAGTGTCGCAAAACTACATTTCACATTAACCCTTTCTACCGTCTTAAGCCAAAAAAAGACGCATCTTCTTNGTCAGTGTCGCAAAACTACATTTCACATTAACCCTTTCTACCGTCTTAAGCCAAAAAAAGACGCATCTTCTTTGTCTTATGTCAGTATTTTTTAAATCTAAATAATATATATCAAGCTTCCTATACATTGAGAACATAATTTGTATGCAATTTGGAAGACCCGTTTGACCGTACGCTTCGATACACCCTGCAAATTTGTTTGTTTCAATCGCACTATGGCCTTCGGCAGGCCAGAATGCAATAATTAATTTTTGCAAATCATTTACATCTGTATTGCTTCTGCATTTTCCACACATCGAACGAGATAATTCAGTGAACTCTACCACCACTTAAAAATCTACGAACTATTTATCACACCACGCGTGTATTTTATCGCCCGATCATATACTCGTGCAAAGCAATCTACAAAATGTTGGGACACACAAATTGAATACTTTGCAGCTGGCGTTTGTTTTCTGCCATATTTTCACTTTACGATCCTACCTTCAAATGAAATCGCAAATTTTCCGAGTGGCCAGTTATTGGGAGTAATACAATTGCATTTCAGTAAAAAGATGGTATTAATAGGCTACAGAAGAGTCATAATTAATTGTACTGGCGTACTCGAAGGAGAGTAGTAAAGATACAGAGATCCTCCCTCTCGCATTGATAAAAACGATTATATAAAGAGTAGGCCTATTTGTAAGTGGTTAGAGTAATTTAAATGTCAAACAATTTAGATTATACGTTATTAATTACGACAAACCTTTGTGTTAGGGTAAATAATTTATGAATAAACTAATATTATTTTCAGTCAATGAAAAAATTTTAAGCTACGAAAGTGTAATATTGATAACGTTAGGAGCCTATAAATCACTTCAATGATTAAGTTTCTCGGGTTCACCAGCGAAATCTTAAATTTACCGATAGATAGTGTCCTCCCGTCACTGACTATTGAAGACAAGAAAATTTTGTGGTTTTATTTTGCATCAGACTAAGACTTCAAACACATTTGCGCAATTTATTNGAAGACAAGAAAATTTTGTGGTTTTATTTTGCATCAGACTAAGACTTCAAACACATTTGCGCAATTTATTTGCCATGTTCTGCGGTGATGTAAGCAAATTATGAACTGCAGCAAAATAAGGGCTTCATCAACATGCACCTATGTTAGGAATAAACGTGATTTCTCTCAAGAGGGTTGTGACTAGTGAAAAAATCGCAGCGACCCGAACATAAATCAGGAGATTTAAAATAACGGTCACACGAGTGCTCTAAAAAAGTTTTGATTGTAAGTTCGTTCCAACACTCACCAAGCTGCGTGGATTAACTGTAACAAAACGTGCCTTGTTTTTGTTGTAACAGCATGGCGACTGTTGTTTGACCTGGCCTACTATTTATTTCAAGGAATACGGAAATTCACGCCAAATTCAGCCATTTTAACCATGCATTCTGTTTGTTTCTCGGCCGTCACTGAGAGCGCAATACAGAAGAAAAGTCGTTCCGATGTACCTACACGACCTGTTTACTTTGAACAAGAAGTGAGTGCGATCGGAACATGTTCGGAGCCAGTGTAAAATGAGTGCAATGCTAACATGTTTGAGGTGAAGTAGTTCTGTGCCCCGTGTGACTGCGACTTTTTTTCGCGGATTCAGGGTTAACAATTTCAGATAAATATATAATATCAGCCGTTGCAAACATAGACCAAAGATGACGGAGACCGATTTTCCGTCTTCTGCGCATGCACCCTATACTGACCTACCCCACACCAATACAACGGTTAAAGTCACATGGTCAACGGTGATGAACGTGTATCTTTATATCTTGATTTTCAAAAGACAGGCCTTTTTATGTGAATAAAATACTTTCACATATTTCAATTTAATCTAATTGCATTAAAATATGGTTAGAGTAAGTAGGTATGCAAACATCTTGTTTGCATAAATAGTTTTATAACCTCAAATCCTATCCACGTCGTTTATGATAGTCGCACTGGCAGAAAAGTAGTCCAATTTTGGGAGACGGGGGAGTGGTTTTGCGCAGTTAGCGTGATCACTCCACACCATATTCGCTCTACGGTTGCAAAGAATAAATGTTACGTTTGTAACTGTACAATTATGAGTAGTGCGTTCTTGTCACAATCTGGGACCAATACAAATGTGTTCGTGCTTGATGACGTTTGTACCAGATGCTCGTGAGGCATTTGAATATGGTATCAACAACGAACGACATCTCCCGTCACATATTCTACTTATTTTATTGTACGCTGATTTTTAACGTGTATATCGCAAATCACAAAATCCGCTGCTTGTGTGACGTCAACGCATGCACGGGTTATATCCGACCAAATGTTACAAACTTTGAGAGGCGATTTCCTATGCGAAATGGGACTGAGAACGTAATACTGCCTGTGGCCAAAAGCGATTACTGAGACAGGCACGCTCCCTGAAGGCGTACATGATTTTATTAACGCACTAAAGAAATACGTGAGATCAGACAGCAAACTCCAATATAATGTTTGGTTCACGAAACGTGTTAAAAGCGTGCTTATTCGATTCGTAACATTGTCACTCTGGCCATTAGTAATACAGGAGGTGCCCTCTTGTTATTTTTCATTCAAAAATGTTTAAAATTTTGGATGTACCTAATATTTCTCGATATATTATTATTTAAAATATTAAATAAACAAAAAAATGTCCCTTAGTGCTTTTCTTTCAGACCAACAGTTCTCACCAAAACATAGTCTTTGGAAGTGTGCGGTATAATTCGGTTTTGAACAATAACAAGAGAACACGCCCCTATGTTACTGACAACAAAGGGATGATATTACTGGTATAAATTTCTCAAGACTATCCTGAATTAATAATTATAATAGAACACTTACCAGAAAACTAAATAAATAGTCATTACTAACCTTATCTTCCTAACTAAATATTTTCCACCATATATAACAGAAATTAGGAGGTTGATTCTCTTCTTACAACAGATCGCCATACGAGGCGCAAGCAAATGTCTTTTATCCCGATACAGAACAGTGAACAAACGTTTTCGAGGCCACTGCACATCAGTGAACCATGAGGCACTTGTGTGAGACTGCATCTATTTCCAGCATTCTCTTTCATTGTACAGCCAGAAACAAGCGTGTGTCATCAATACCACATAATTAATTAAAGGAACATACGAATGTTCGATAAATAACAACTTCACGGAATCAGAATTTTGTCCGTGTTTTCACACAGTTCGCCCTAGAATGCGCTAGTGAATTTAGTTTCTAAGCTACTTCACTCTAACTAAAGAGAGTGCCCGGTAAAGTGATTAAAATACTTGGTACTAACGAACCCGGTGTCCTTCACATTAGCATTAAACTTTCCGTCTCATTATGCGAAAGNGACCGCCGGCCGCTCATAATGTGCCGTAATGCCGTAATTAACTCCTCAATGGCCGCTGCCTGCGAGAAAGGAGCTACAGCCCTTCTCCGGTCGCATTTACGGCATCCCGCAATCATGTCCCATCCACTTAATAGGCCTTGTATCCCACCCCAAACATCTCCATTTTTATACACTTATTATTTTTGCTCAGAGAAAAAAATGTGTAAAAATTTTCTTCGTAATAAAAATAAAAATATCCGAGTAAATTTAAAGGGGGAGTCTGTCTCTCACTTGAAGTGTGTTGCAGAATGCTTGAAAATACACTTGTTTGTGCTGATATATGATGCTGCAGAGGTTTGTGCAGCAGTCACACTACAGCTGTAATGGCATTCCACACAAACATGATTCAGCCCGCCGGCCATACAATGCACGTTCTGTAATGAGAGCTGTAGTAAAGAAACGAAGCGTTTCTAGACCTATGTTCCTATAAGGTCTTTTCTTCCTCCAGACGTGAGGATTGTTTCCCCGAAGTATCGACATATATTTTTGCAGCACCTGTCTATTGAAAAAGTATGAGGCAGGCAGTATACAAAAAGATGTAAATACTTATAACAAAATTAAGTAATTACAAATTACTGTTTATCAACCCAGGGGGGTGACTCACCTGCTGGCTAAAAAGTAAAGGGACGACCACATCCCCCCAGCCACAAAATCGGCGCATATGACCCAGTCCCTAACTGGGCTTTAGAGATACATTCGGAATACGAACATGTTCCTGAAGGTTGACGTCGCAGAATAATCAAGAATGCAGAAGTGGGATGGTGACACGTATTGCGAACTCCAGCCCCAAAATGGCCTCGCTAACCAGCAATTCGGCGGAACTTACAATCATAGTCAATCAGATCCTGGACACTAAATCGCCAAATTACAGCGCTACAAATACACAGTTTTCTATAACATGCAAAACACACAAACTGGAATCCCGTTTCCACAGCTTCAAGTGGCCAATAATCATCATAATGCGGTTATATGAAAGGAACCGCTATGCCATTTACATCTAAATACTTACCTATTACGTAAATACGAACTATGAAAGGTTTCGTTTTCGTTAAACTTGCGTTTCCACTAAGAGAAAGGTTTGTTCCAGCCAACAAATATTTGTGTCTTTAAGGCCAGATATATATTTAAGTTACAGCAACAAAATGTTTTGTTGAGTAAATGAAACTTTAAAAACAACAAAATTAATTTCGTTCCATTTAACAAAATGCACGCTTGAATTAACTAAACCTCTGTGTTGGTCCAAAAGACACTATACTATGAGAAAAATATTTAGTTGAATCAAATGTATTTATTTGTTTGGCCACTCATTTGATTGCCTTTGTTTGAAAATGCAACTCGAGAGTTTTTATTTTTTTATTTTTTTGTGACAATTAGGGTAGTAACCGTGTTTATTACAGCATGTAATGGTGCTTGATATTGGCATAAACATCCTAATAAAAAACACGTTTAACAGGAAACTAAAAAGTGAAGCTGTTGAACTTAAGATATTTATTCGCGCACGCTGCCCAGGAACATTCCTTTGTCATCAGCTGCCACTTTAGCTGGCGTTGCTCAGGCGCAAACTATATAAGTTTGAATCTCCGTCGGGCTTTTAGTTTTTTATACCAACCGGAGCTGTTTTACGTACGCAGAGCCAAACAAATCAAAGTTGCACCGAACAAATCTTTATCTGGCGCAACCAAATAAGAACCACAAAATAATTTTGTTTCGACAACAAAATATTTCATTGCCCCTAAAAAAAACAATTAATTTGGTTGTGCGAAACAAGCTTCGTTTGATTTAACAAAACCTTTTTCTTAGTGTTTGATGTTCTTCTGCAGTCAACGACTATAATGCCACGTCATTTTACTAGTTGTGGATCTGTTTTGCTTCCATTCAACTGACTGTTATGTAGACTCGTTACTGATTATATCTTCAGGAAGGTTTACTTTCCTTGCATCCTAGAAACACCACTTATCCAGACACCTGTGAAGGACTTTGTGGCCAAATGCATGCGTCCAAGTAAAATAGAAAAAAGAAACGACCGAAACTCAAGGAAACCGTTAACTAAAACAACACGAAGCATCGCCCTATGCAAAGTTAACCATAAAAAGGGACAGAACTTGTGGGATCGCGTAATACTGTACGTACGCGCAGGATTAATGAAAAACGCCATCGGTGTTGGGTAGTGTTTACAAACTGTAAGTCAGCAAGTATTGAAGCTGAGATGTAGCAAAAGTTATAGTACGGCATCAGCCATCAAGGAATGGCGTTAATCACACTATAGTCTCTGGAGTCATTTACGGTGACTTATCGATGTGTACAAGTAAAACCGTAATTTTATTTAAATTGCAGGATGTACTTGTTTATGTCTACCAATATTATGGTTTGAAAAAAAATTAAACTACAACTTGGGCCGAACCGAAACATAATATTTTTAACACATTGAAAATCTAATACGAAAACACACACATATAATATAAATACATATTATTAGACATATATTATATATCTAAACACACAAACATATTTTTTTTTATCATGAATACCATCATTGTTAATCCCTGACAAACCATTCTAGTAGTTATACTGTCGTACCTAAGTGTACATTAGTACTTCATTGCATGTTTAATGACGGCAGCCTAGTGTACTGAGATAACAGAAGTGTGTACTTTGTTCCATAGCCCTTCAATGATAACATAAAACAACGCGAATGTGCACAGCTCCAATTTTTGTGCGAGGATTCGAACCATGGAGCTGCTTNGAGATAACAGAAGTGTGTACTTTGTTCCATAGCCCTTCAATGATAACATAAAACAACGCGAATGTGCACAGCTCCAATTTTTGTGCGAGGATTCGAACCATGGAGCTGCTTGAACGGCCCGGGTCATTGGCGCGGCCAGATAGCGCCGGAAGGGCGTAACTCAGGCTTAGCGACCCCCTTCCTGATCCGCTGAGCTCTGATATATGCCTTCCCGCCTCTTGACCCGTTGCCGAGACATGCTCGGTTTTTCCGCCCAGCTCCCCGGACCTCTCACCCTACAAACGCCCGTGATTCACTCTGCGCGCGTCGCGCCACTGTATTAACACGAGCACTCTATATACGTGGCGGCACCCCCCGTGCATTTCCAGACTTCCCCCTCCCCAGGTATACACGCCGTTCCTCATATTCAGCCCGGCCCCACAATGCACCGCGCCGAGCAGATAACGAAGCGAGACAGCACAGTGTTCGCTTCCCCCTAGGGCCTACCACACGCCAAACATCGGCTCAGGTAACACGNGTTCGCTTCCCCCTAGGGCCTACCACACGCCAAACATCGGCTCAGGTAACACGCCGCAGTCGTACGCGCACTCAGCGGATGATCCGAAACATGTGCATAATCCACAACAGAAGCTCCTATTTCCGTGTTTACCCATTTAACGGCTCCTATGTCTCTAAAGTCACATGCAAATTAAACACCGTTCGTGGTTACTTCCAACATTTATACTTTCAGGCTATTACTCCGCCTCATGCAAACGTATCTTAACCAAGTCTAAAGTACTACACCCAAGGGAGGGGCCACGGTGGTGTGGTGGTCAGACTACTCGCCTCCAATCGGATCCGATTACCTGTGGGGGCCCTCCCGGATTTTCGCATCTGGGAATCCTGCCGGACGATGCCGCTGATCGGCGGGTTTTCTCGCGGATATCACGTTTCCCACACCATTGCATTCCGGCGCTGCACCGCACTCATCTCACTTCACCCTCATTGGCTCTCAAGACCTCGATGTTAAGAGCCGCCCGAATCTCTTAAGTCTTGCTTGGCCTTAAATGGATTCGTATCATTTGGCTTCTAAATATGGTTTTGTTATTGTGTTCCGTAGTACATAATATTTTATTGAGACGTCAACTCGCCATTATAACGGCTAACAGCCGGCAAGACACGGACGTTTTACGGCACAGTAAGCTTGTCCTTTGTATGTACTATGGGCGTAGACCAAAATAACTTGTTTACATTCTCCAATGGATACAAGCGACTCACTTCTATTTGTCTTCAATGATGATGACTGCACACCTTCCTAAAAGTATTAATAAGCCCACACAATGGTGTAAAAAAAACTCGATAACAATCTCTTACAGAGTGGTTATAGTTGAGCATGACTCCTGAGAACAGTTGACTCCGAATCACACGGTGGGAAAGAAAAATCTGTGTTTCAGTTCCGAGACTTGTAGTCGCCCGTGCGGCTTCCGCGTCACACGAAAATTGCAACTTGCATCCCTGCTACTATTAGTCCGTGTAATGTGTGTGTCGGTCGTTTGGATGTCGTTCTGAATTCTGATTAGCTTGCTAGCTGTGAGGTCGGTGTTGGTGCCGCTGCCGACGCGGTGTCGTTTCGGTAGAATTGGCAAATGACAATAGACTAAAGATGAGGTAGAACGATCTCGCTGGCTGTGCACAACCAATCTCCGTGTCCCAACATTGAACTGCTTTTCTGTCTCAACACGACTAGGAAAAATGGCGTGGATTGGATTTGTGTTTAGTAAACAAGTGCTTTGAGATGTTTGTATGTTTTATCTGACAAATTTGTAATGCAGTTTGATTAAATTCAAACTTGCAAGAGTATTTTCTTCATACAGAAATGCTTGTCATTTAAAAATTAAGATATAAACAAACACATTTATCACTGTTGACCATGTGACTTTGACCGTTATTGTCCTTTGGGGTAGGTCAATGCTGGGGTACATTCGCAGAAGACAAATAAGCGGTCTACCTCATCTTTAAGTCTATGACGACAACAGGTCCACATCTAGGGAACTGCTACTCCATTTTGCCTCTGAATACTTCGCTATTCTGATGCGATACTGTCATGTACTCTGCCACCTTTTCAGAGTCAAAAGAACTAGGGTCACCTGCCAAGACATTTCGTTGTGACAATGGCACCGACAGGTCGACGGCCCATGTAGCAGGGGCCTTAAGGTGGCCCCTGCTTGAAGGCATTTTGCATGTCTGAGGCCTAAAAGCGTGGTAGCGCTAGGGGCGACCGAGACATACGCATCAACTTTCTCATCGCCTCTACGCGCAAAGCACTAACTGGCGTGCAGTCTTCACGTCGATAACGAGCCTCTATGAGACTTTCAGAGGAGACTCTACCATTTTATGACGTAATAATAAAAGTAAAGGTTTTTTGGACGTCCCTATTACTTTTTTAATGTTTTGTACTGAAATGTTAATACATAAAATGACCGAAAAACACCCGTTTGAGCCATTTTCACCATCACAAAAACATTCTTTAGAGAGAAATGGAGGAACTGAAAAACGTATACAGACGCGTAACGTTTCTTAAATTATATTCGTAAGCAGACCTCACTCAGACACTTTGGACGTTTTTATTTAATTTAACGTTTTCTGCTGGAGCCCTGCACGCCGTTTGGTGGTCTACCCAGGCGGCGACCTTTAAGAGTTCGAAGTCAGCGAAGCGCCCGCGGTGCGAAGATCAAACTAAACGCTCCCATTTCTGGTCGTGCGCTAATTTCGACTCCGGCCTCGTCGCTGCTTCACGCGTGGTCGCTGGAAGCCTTTTACTGCCGTCACCAGCGGGGAAAAGCTCTGTGCCGACAGAACCCCAGGGGATCGGCAAAATCCCCGACGCAAGCGACTCTAATACTTCTGGGGAAGCCTTTCAACTGAGCACTGCTTCGCAGAGGCGAGGTAAAAGCACAGAATGCGTAGGTAGGCAGAAACCAAACCATGTGTTGTTACCTTTGACCACGTTAGGAAGAATTAAGAAGGATCATTCCCCGCCATCTTGAATTTATCCATATTTCACCATAGCATTAATTTAAGTTGGTTTAACGAAATTTTTCGCACGACACAGCATAAATAACAGCTTCCAAGCGTTACCAAGTTGTTAGGTTTTCACTGCCTTTATTAAATTTTAACTAGTAACAGCTGATAGGTAGTAAGTGATTTTTCCTGCGGTGACTACAGCGGTCAAACTAACCACAGTAGTTAGGCGGTACCAACTTCAGAAAATGTACAGAGGAATGTCCTGTGTCGTGTCGTTCTGTGAAATTCAATACAAAATGTATAACGCAGGTTTTTGCGAAGGTTATAAAAACCCAAGATGGCGGCTACTGATCCCCCTCAAGATGGATTCACAACCTCCATGTGTCGTACGTTAGTAGATACGAATACACTATATGTTACATGCTATACATTTAGCGCGTGTACATAGAAGAGAGAGACAGAGTAACTCTACTTTCAACTTCTACGTACGTAAAGCTGAACTCCCAACCAATCAGAATGTCCAACTTAATAATAAATNAGTAACTCTACTTTCAACTTCTACGTACGTAAAGCTGAACTCCCAACCAATCAGAATGTCCAACTTAATAATAAATAAATTATTTTAACCAACGCTCTGAAGATAGAGGCATGAATATACGAAATTATGTTTTAATTGGGCAATGGTTTAAAATTGTACAATGTTTTGCACAAAGTATCCAGAAACAAAACACAAAACAATAATCTCGCTTCACATAGAAACGATTTTTTTTAATGGCTGCCAACAGAAAACGTACCTACGTGCGTGCGTACGTAAGGCACGAAGATATTGCGAATCCACCTTTAGCAGAGAACACTTCTGTAATTGGGTTTCAAGGCAGCAGCTACCAAACTGTTGTACCAGCAATAGAGTATCTTCAGAATTTAGAAATACCGAAACTTAAAACCACTCTGCATTTTGCCCACATCTAATCAGAGACTTAATTTAACGGAATTATTACTGGTTTTTATATGTATGGTGATTTTCAAGCTCCAAGTAATTTTTAATATAATAATATCTTTCAAAAATAAAATTAATGGATAACGTGAGCTGTGTCAAAAACGCAGACGCACGTGAGCGAATACAAGTATTGTATGTAGCAGCAAAGAAAATAAGACGGAAGTTGCTTGGTTTTTAAATGGAATGTGATTTTTGTACAAAGCATGTGGTTTTTTTCAAAGAGCAGGTACATACGTAAGATACTATCCTAGTTGATGTAAAAGATTTATATAACGAGATTTGTACTTTTATAAAATTTTCGAAACAGATTTTCAATTTCTGAACTTCAATTTAAAGTTTATATTGTGTTCGAGACGTATTTAAAAGAATGGGCACGTAATCTCCCCTGCAAAAGTTTTCAATTTCGTGAAAGCCTTTGAACACCTGTCGACACAGCACTTGTTTCGTTTTCACAACCAATAAACTACACGCTTTGTGTTCGGCTATGGTAACACGAGCCAGTCATAACGTAGACCAGTAATGTGGTTTACGAATCAGTTACCCAAAGGACAGATCATTGACCTCTGAGCCTTGCAGTGTATAATACTTGCCAAAAATAACCATTCATCTTCGTTTAATAAACTGTTATATAAATGGATCTGAATGGGTTACCTGCTAGAGATACGGAATGTCCAGAAAATCAGTGCCCAAACTCCAGACATAGTTTCTTTGCACCAATAGTAACAAAAGCTATATACACTTATANTGTCCAGAAAATCAGTGCCCAAACTCCAGACATAGTTTCTTTGCACCAATAGTAACAAAAGCTATATACACTTATATTCGGCAACGTATTTTTATATAAAATTATCGTGTTCAAAGTTGCGGCGCACAACGCCTGGAGAACAAGGCGGTGCCCTCACGTGTGTANTTTCGGCAACGCATTTTTATATAAAATTATCGTGTTCAAAGTTGCGGCGCACAACGCCTGGAGAACAAGGCGGTGCCCTCACGTGTGTAAGATAAATTGCATAGGAAGTAGGCGCGCAACGCTGCGTTTTCGTTTAATATATGTAGTGTCACGCGCCTACTTCTTATGCAACTTGTCCTACATGCATGATCGCACCGCCTTGTTCTGCAGGTGTTGTACGCCGTAACTTTAAACACAATTATTTGTTATAAAAATACGTTTCCTGCTGTAAATGTATAGGGCTTTTGTGTTACTATTTATCCATAGAAACTATGTCTGGAGTTTGGGCACAGGTTTCCGAACATTCTGTATAGGAAGTCTCGCTTTCGCATTATCATCGTGATCATCATTAACAAGTATGTGATTATGTTCTACTCATATGCGTTTTACCTCTCGTGTGAGGCGGCTGTGGTCGCGTGGGTAGAGCAATCCCGGGTTCTATTCCTGGCGGAGTCGTGCCGAATTTTCGCGTGTGGGAAACGCGGTGGATGTTGTCGCTCTCTGGTAACCTCGCTCTCCCCAACCCACGCTTTCCGTCACTGCTCCGTCCCCATCTTATTTCCCCTTCACGAGGCGCTTAAAGTGCTAGTTGTTAGGTCCTTTTGAATCTCCCAACTCTAGCTCTCTTTTGCATCACGGAATTGTTTTCGGTCTTCTACAGAAGCGTTGAATGTGCTAACCAACTCTGTAAGCTTTTTTTTCTCCCTCATCTGGTATGTTGGGTTTTGGCCCCGGGAGCTTTGTAATACCTCCCTTATTTGTGTAGCTGCAGAGAGTCGGCTACTACTACGGGCAGCAGTGAGACGAATAAGAACACTGTGTCTAGGGGTGGTTCCGTCGAGGGAGGGAAGGGGGTGTTTTTTAAGTCGCACCGATGCCCGGGCGATAAAGGGAGGGATGAGCGAAACGCCAAAGAGGAAGAAGGGGGCGGTGAAGGGGTTGCCAAAGAGGAAGGTCGCGTCAAAGAGAATCACTTGGCGCGCGGTGGCAGACTGTTTTCAATCAGCATCTCGCTGGTACGCTACCCTCACCTCGCGCGTCACAGGAGGGTGGCTCGCAAGATGGTTGAAGGGGTGGGTAGGCGAGGGGCGTGTTTTCCCACCACGCCACCCCCGTCACCAGCTCGGCGAGGAGGATTCGGTGAACTATCGGACCGGAACACAATTCCTGGCTGCTTTCACGGTCCAGCGGAAACAGGCGTAGCAGCAGCCTCTCTCTCTCTCTCTCTCTCTCTCTCTCTCTCTCGTTCTCTCTGGTCGTGTTTAACGGGATCGCTCAGACGAGAAAACTCCTGTCTGCGTCTTCTCCCTCGTCTTCCCACTCCTAGGTTCCCACAGCCGGCAGCGGGAAAAGACCCCCCTCCCTTCCTCCAAAACCCTTCATCACCCACACCCAACTGTTGTTCGCGGATCTAGAGACTGTTCACTCCAGCGGCACGAGACGTGCCGAGCAAGTTCTTCTGTGGCAGGTATAGACGCGCAGCATCCCTGAAGATGATTGTAAACCCGAACTGTAGTGGTGGATGGTATCGTCTCCGGGACTGCTTTTCGGGTTGTCTCCTAGGTTGATTCGTCGTTGCACGCCAAGAAATTTCGCGAGTTCATCAACACTTGTACGTTCTGGAAACCTTAGGCAGAAGGATTCTGAGGAAGTAATAGACTCTTGGTGTACAATGGAAAAGAAGAAAAAAAAGTGTACAGAGGAAGCAGCAGTCAAGTCATAAATGTTAGCAGTGGTGAAATCACCCCTTTACCGTTANTAATAGACTCTTGGTGTACAATGGAAAAGAAAAAAAAGTGTACAGAGGAAGCAGCAGTCAAGTCATAAATGTTAGCAGTGGTGAAATCACCCCTTTACCGTTAAATGAATTTAATCACTAAGTAATTATCGAAGGACAGAATTGGTTAGTCAGACGACTCGCCTCACTCCAAGGCGAACCGAGTTCGATTCCCGGCGAGTCACATGGTTTTTCGCTTGTGGGAAGCGCGGCGGACGTTGCTGTCGGGTTTTCTCGGGGTATTCCCATTTCTCCTGCCCTTACATTCCACTGTTACTCAATCTTCACCTAAATTAGGCCTACACTCGTGGACGATACATCGCTTTTAAGCACCTATCAAAATCCTCTCAGTTCAACTGTGTGGTCCTTGAGTTGTCTTCAATAAACACATTTTGAATGGGTACACACAAGATTTCTTGTGAATAGTCAACAGCTCATTCTGTGAAAGAGTTCCTACCCCTCTAACATTCCTGCTCTACGGTAGATGATGTAATTCACTTAAGTTGTTCAAAGTGGCTCACGATGACTTTATTACATTGCGCGCACCTGCTGACGATGTTCCGCCGCACAGTTAAAAGGTTTTGTACGTTTTACAACCAATCCGTTGGAAACTAGTTAGCAAGATTTTTTTTTGTGGCAAAAGTGAAATATTGTAACTTTACGACACAATTTCGTATGAAAAAGCCAAAGTTATTTATGTATATCCATGTTAGTAAAATAGTATCTCGTTAAAAGTCAACATTATCTATACAAATCGTACAGTAAAGTGCTTTAAAACACGCTCTTATATAGTGCAGTGTTGTAAGAGTTATATTCGCAACCAGTTTCCAAACAGTTTTTTGTAAAATCACAAGAATTTTTTCAGAGCGAGCTCTTTCTAAAATGCCTATTAACACTGTTCTTTGAAGGTTTCTTACAATAGGGGTAACACATCTAATAGAAATTTTGTTTTGGAGATAACTTATTGCAGTAGGTGATCAACCATTTCAACAAGAATCAACAACCGCCGCGCGAGGGCACCAGCCAGTAAACATCAACTCCTACCTACGGAGCCAATAAACGCCGACTCTTTCTCGCGCAGCCAATGGGAGAGCGCTTGGTTTCCATTGGCTGAGGCAAGAGTCAATCGGTTCAAATGTATAAAAAAAAAAACAAGTGTTTCCCACATGCCGACGGCCATACCGCCTTGGTAGACCAGCTCTATTTTGAATTCTGTGGTTCAATAGGGTAGAGCGTGAACATCACTTGGGTTGGCGACCGTCCAAGGAACGCCACATACGAACACCAGGCAGGCCCACTAAGGGTCATCACAAGGTTAGGCATAGAGGCGAGGTCCTGTCGACTAGATACTCCAAACCAACCTGTCGCAGACATACTCTTAAGATGAGGTAGACAGCTTATTCGTCTTGTACCCAACACTGACCTACCCCAAATGAACACAACTGTCAAAGTCACATGGTCAACAGTGATGAACGTGTTTGTTTACATCTAATTTTTTTAATGAGAAGCACTATTGTATTAACAAAATACTTTTACCAATTTTAACTTAATCAAACTGCATTATAAATTGGTTAGAGTAAGTTCAGAAACATCTGAAAGCACTTGTTTACTAATCAGTGTTCTAACCTCAAATCCGATCCACGCAGTTTTTGCTAGCCGTATTGGCATAATAGCAGTTCAATGTTGAGACGTGGAGATTGGTCGTGCGCAGCTAGCGAGATCGCTCTACCTCACGTTTAGTCTATGGTCGCAAGACTGGTGCACCAGGCGACACCTGCCCGTGTTTTCTTTCAATTATCATTGTATAGTCTCCCTGCATGAGTCTGCGGGTGTTCCTAAGTCTGTTTATATACCTAAAGAAGGGAACAGATTGCAGTTCCCGAAACGTCGCATCTATTAACTCGCAGAATACAGCAGTGTACGTACATACAGTCTTCGCTGTTTCGCTCAGTTTTGTACATATACGTAAGTTCATTTTGGAAAGGTTTTTTGTCTGTGCCGTTTTCGTTATATTGTCCATATTTATTTTATTTTTTTGTTCAAGTTTGTGTCATCATGTCCATTTGTTGCGTTTTCCTGTTGCTTTNACGTCGCATCTATTAACTCGCAGAATACAGCAGTGTACGTACATACAGTCGTCGCTGTTTCGCTCAGTTTTGTACATATACGTAAGTTCATTTTGGAAAGGTTTTTTGTCTGTGCCGTTTTCGTTATATTGTCCATATTTATTTTATTTTTTTGTTCAAGTTTGTGTCATCATGTCCATTTGTTGCGTTTTCCTGTTGCTTTCTGACTTAATTTCTAGTCCGCAATTGTTTGTGGTTTTCTTTTGAATTCGACTGAAGAAAGCCCAAATTGACTTCTGTTCTGTATCTGCGTCCTTTTTTTTCTCTACGCACATTCCACTGGTTTTCTAGGAGACCCGCTGTGATGGAGTACATCCATAATAATTTTTCACCAGACACTTATAAACCCTTACCCTGGCAGTGGCAGGAGTTTTCTTCCTGAAAGATCTTNGTTTGTGGTTTTCTTTTGTATTCGACTGAAGAAAGCCCAAATTGACTTCTGTTCTGTACGTGCGTCCTTTTTTCTCTACGCACATTGCACTGGTTTTCTAGGAGACCCGCTGTGATGGAGTATATCCATAATAATTTTTCACCAGACACTTATAAACCCTTACCCTGGCAGTGGCAGGAGTTTTCTTCCTGAAAGATCTTCTCATTTCATAGAATCCCAGATAAAGAAACGCAGCACCGCGGCGTCTGGGTGCCGAGGAGGAGAAACCGCTGGACCACCACGTCCAAGCCAGCCGTCGTCGAAAACGCTACAGTCCACTCATAGTTACCAACAACTTTTCTGAAGGCCTCATAAAGTTCTACTTTCAGGCTATTTCTCCGAATGGTACAAACGAAGCTTAGCTAAGTATAGAAAACTACATCAATGGGCCATCGCGCCGCATTCGTGTGCACTCTGTTTAATAATGTTTTCAATTAGAGCTATTTCTTGCTAGGCAACGTAAATATTATATTTTGTTTTTTTTTATATTGATTTAAGTTGAGTAATTTATAGATAAAACATAAATAAAAGATTAATTTAATCAAAATCAAGATACTATTATGTTAACAGAAATATGAAACTCGTGTGATGCATGACATGTTTGAGAAACAACCACACACGTTATTATCCAAATATATGATTCAAAAAGGGTGAAGTTACTGTGAATAGAATATATAAGCATGATTAGAGTCCCGGAAATATCGTTAATTCATCTGAGGAGAAGCTATANATATTGATTTAAGTTGAGTATTATAATTTATAGATAAAACATAAATAAAAGATTAATTTAATCAAAATCAAGATGCTATTATGTTAACAGAAATATGAAACTCGTGTGATGCATGACATGTTTGAGACACAACCACACACGTTACACATGGCGTGATTATCCAAATATATGATTCAAAAAGGGTGAAGTTACTGCGAATAGAATATATAAGCATGATTAGAGTCCCGGAAATATCGTTAATTCATCTGAGGAGAAGCTAGAATTAAAACACNGAAGTTACTGTGAATAGAATATATAAGCATGATTAGAGTCCCGGAAATATCGTTAATTCATCTGAGGAGAAGCTATAATTAAAACACGTGTAGTTTCTTCATTAGTTGCATAGCAGATGTTCAGCCACGCCCTGGACGAAATTGAGCCAATANAATTAAAACACGTGTAGTTTCTTCATTAGTTGCATAGCAGATGTTCAGCCACGCCCTGGACGAAATTGAGCCAATATCTGACCTGCAATAAAATAAGAACCTAATCCCGTGTTACATGATACGAGGTAGAACTGTATCATCAACCAATGAACAACTAACTGAGGAAAGCCTAACTTATTGCCAAGTTAATCCGTGAAATGTCTAATGAATATAATCGAATATCAGTGAAGCCGTTCCTTATTTTGTGTGCACTAATCTCATTTAGATCTCGTATGTAAACTTCTAATTAAGTAGTTAGTAGATAATGCATGAAAGTTATTGCAACTAACGCAAGGCGTGGATACAGCCACCCTAAGTTACGAGCATAGGAAAAAGTCTAGAAACTTAACTGGTTGTCAAAACAAACGCCAGTCTTGCTTATGTCTGCTCTGCAGTCGTGGCCACGCCATTCGTGGGGTCGTGGTGAGCGCCAAGATTTTCTTTTTAACCCTTTCTCAATCACAGCTTTCCCGAACTTGAGATTACAGGACTTTCCCGCCTACTTTTACAAGGCTTAACTTGTGAGAGTTCAAATCCATAGTTCAAGTTGGAGGAGGAATTTTTCTTTCTCACTCTCGTTAGAAGCGAAGATCTCAGAAAAACCGCTGGCAAGGCATTATTGTCGTTCTGATTGGTCTGAAAGAAGGAACTTCCTTGGCATAATCATGTTACACTTAATTTCTTTTCATTTTCCTTCTGGCGGGTCCGTGCTGGTTTCGTAACCACAACAGCATTTTTAACGGATGAATACAATATCGGAGCTCTCCAAATCCGCCTGAGAAGAAATATAAATGTTTTATTCAAGGTTTCGTAATATCCAAAGCAGGCTTTTAATAAAATGGGACAATCCAATTTCGAGGGAGAAGTGCTATTTTCTTTTTTTCTTTCGTTTGACGCGGCTGAATAAGTAGAGTTTTGAAGTTCAACTCGCACAGACTGCCCCGAATTTCCTCCGCAGTTTCGGTAATTGCATTTTATGAGTATTTTGCTCCTTGGCGCTCTATCAAGTCTGCGATTTTCTTCTTTTTTTTTGNGTTTCGGTAATTGCATTTTATGAGTATTTTGCTCCTTGGCGCTCTATCAAGTCTGCGATTTTCTTCTTTTTTTTTGGCGCCAGTCCCGAAAAGAAAGAAGGTCACGGTATAAAATATTGCGAATTCTATCTCAGAGACAATTNTTTTTTTTTGGCGCCAGTCCCGAAAAGAAAGAAGGTCACGGTATAAAATATTGCGAATTCTATCTCAGAGACAATTATGACCTGTCTTAAAGTGAACATTAGTGTCCATTATGGCTATTCCTTCGCGGCTCCAAGTGTGAACTTAAAAAATATACAAGTCAAGTATGGAGCGCCGTATTTTCTGACCGGCGATGTATAATATGGCAGCGTCTTTACCAGAATAACATTTAAAGGAACTTAGAATTCTTTTTTTTTAGTCGCCATGTGAAAATTCATATTCGGATAGAATTCATTTTAGTAGTTTACTAACCATTGCAACGTAATTGAAACAAGTAGATTTTACTTTATTTAACAGTGGATATTTCGTATGCCAATTTATATCCATAACTGAGAAACAATAGTTTGTTACAGTATGTCAGCATACATTAAATACAAAATTTTGTTTCAAAGATTCACATTGGTTTTGCATTCCATTACAAAAACTTTTTGTCTATTATTTGGCACNAATACAAAATTTTGTTTCAAAGATTCACATTGGTTTTGCATTCCATTACAAAAACTTTTTGTCTATTATTTGGCAACCAAAAAAGTGCTAAAACCATAAAAAAAATCGGAAGTTACTGCGGTGAGAGCTTTCTGCTCTGAGACGTATACGCCAAAGAGAGGATTGGACTTTTGTTCGTTTGATAAGCTGCATTGGTGAATGTAACTAGATTATGAACGTTTAGCAACCATACTATTCCCAGTATCCAGATAATACGGTTTCCCACAAACAACCTATGAAACAAAAATGATGCACAAATACCGTCGCACACGAAAGCTACCTTTCGAAATTCCTTCGACTATCTACTAGGGTGATCTGCCAGATTCCCTCATGAAGACGAAATTAATAATAGGTTTCAGAGAAATTTGTTGAGCTAACTAGATGGTGGGAAAAAAATAGTATCGTGCTAGAAATAAATAAAATAGGACAATATATAGAAGATGGTGGACAACTCCGGCTGCGAAATCCTGAATCCTGTGTCCCTGCAGCCCCATAAACACACTACTGCTGCGTATAAATAAATATATTAATGTGTCATAGGAGTTTCTTGAAGCACTTCCGAAGTTCTTCCGAAATTTACGTGTTCATTACTTCACAATTAATAAATCTGGTGAGAAATTACTAGTTGTCCTCAATTTTCAAGAAATTTACACAGTACACATATTTTAAAATGTTTAATACTGTTATAATTAAGTTAAAATTTGAGTACATTGCCAACTTCAGCGTCTTATTTAGGCACATTTACTTTACGCTAGCAATAATATTCGAAAACTTCCATTGCGAAAAAATAATTCAGGCTTGTTATAGACGCGAGCCCTTTGACGACCTCCATAATGTTAGAAGNAAAACTTCCATTGCGAAAAAATAATTCAGGCTTGTTATAGACGCGAGCCCTTTGACGACCTCCATAATGTTAGAAGTACCGAAAATGGTGACTGGCGTATCAACCTGATTTCTATATATTCGTAACAAAGGAAGTGCTCTGTCATAATATACTTAAGCTCTTATCTTGCAAATAAAATAATGTCTTACTTTTACGAACGGGGCGATTTAGTGAAACAACAAGATCATGTAAGTTGTAAATTTTATTATAAAATTATTTTCGTTCTGAATTTTGACTCGTGCAGCTTAAAACGTACCTCACGGTCGGTAGATGCCAAAGAAACACGTGAGCATCACTGAAACAAGAGTAATACCTTCTTCTACAGAAAACAAGTGAAGCGAGGAGTTCGCCGCAAACCCAGCAGCTAATTTTCACTTCCACACTGCCAGGTATCACGCGCAGAGAACACCCCCTGAAAGTTACTCGTGAAAAGCAGAAGCGAAAAGGGGGAAACTGTTATTTACGAGGAGCATTTGTTTTCTGTTTGCTCCCTAGTAATTTCGCCTGCACTTGCAAGAGCAAGGCGTTTCGCTAGGCTAATAGATCTGGATATAATTAATTTGCGAAACTTTATTTTTAAAAGTCCCATGGGTACTTAACGAATTTTTTTTTTCTGGAATGCTAATTCAGGTGATGGGATCCTTCAAGTGGGGAGATCCCTTGAAGGCCAAGGGAAGATGAAAGGGGAAGGTAATTAATGCAGAGTGGGTTTTGTAACTGGCATTTGACTGTCGGTACCCAACCTCACTCTTTCTCACCCTTTCTTTCCTTTTTTTTTTCAACCCCTCTGGCCCGCCGTGTATTCCGAGCCGTGACGGCCGACCGGCCAAGGATAGGCTCTGGGAAATTTCCGAGCGAGGGAGAATCATCCCCTAGTCTTTCCACGGCACTTCTAAGAGAAAGGGAGGGAAAGAGGTCCCCCAGAGGCACGTCCTTTACCACAGAATAGGTGCACATACATAAACAAAATGGCATGGGGGTTCCTTTGATGTTTAACTCCAAACCTGAAATAGTAAAAATGTAACCAAACCAGTGACAACCAGTGAAAGTATCTCCACTTGGAATCTGTTGCACCATACTGACTGTTACGGTGGCTTAATTTCACAGAGTTGAAAGTTCGCTTGGTGGCGTTGTAAAACCGACGACTGCCAGTGAACAAGTTACGGTTTAAATTTTTGAAAGCTATTGGAATGCACAGTTTACATTTATTAACGGACCATGAAGCATTTTCACTTTGCGAAACGATTTATTTTCGGTTGTCAGTGTACTGCTTTGCTCAACTTTAAGTGGGCGAAAGGCGAAAAAAAAAAAGCAATGAAAAAATACGGGAGCCTTGCAAACTCCTGATGTGCTGTATGTTTTTGATGGAGGTAAAAACCCTCCTAGAAAATTTTTTATGTATTGTAAATTTAATTTATTTGGTCAAGGCGCCAGTATACCTGGTGCGCACACAGGATTACGGTGTTTCTGTAATACACGTTTTTAAAACAAATTATTCCACGTTCGCACGATCTGTTTGCACAAGGGGAAAAAATAACACTTCGGACTAGGGCGGAATACAACTTTCTAAATATCCCTCTTGTTGCAAACACAATTTTCGAGCTCTTCAACATCTCAGAAACAATATTTCCTGACTGTTGTAGCTTAAAATATGTGGGCGAATTCCTGCGAATCTGGTACAGTCTGCATGCAACCTTCCGCCAGTAAAAAATTATATGGTCATCACTTGAAGTCCCACAGAACACTGCGCGTAGAGGCGATGGGACAATTGATTGCGCGTGCCAGTGTCGCCCTTATCTCTCCCGCGCGTCTCGACCTCAAACGTGGAAGAACAGATATATGTAGACAGGTCCTTTATATAGGTAAAAATATTTTTAAGTAATTTATTGTGTACAAAACTATCAAAGCCATCTCGAGCAAGAGTAAACGAGATAAGAGCATATCTTACGTCATAACTCCAGACTTGATAGTGAATAACTACACACCGAGAGAAAGGTTTGTTTCAGCCAACAAAATACTTGTTTGTATAGGGGTAATAAAATATTTTGTTGTAGAGAACAAATTATTTTGTTGTTCTTATTTGGTTGCCACAAACAAATATTTGGTTGGTGCAACTATGCGTGGATTAGACAGTTTCTGTTGATATAGAAAAGCTGGAAGCCCGAACGTTATTCATTTTCGCCCGAGTACTACGCCTTGGCAACCTCAGATAAGGTGACTATTGATACAGCTTGAATATTTTTTAATATGTACATTTCAAACACTGGACAACGTGCGCAGATAAATATCTCAAATTTCACGGCTTTACTGTTTTAGTTTCATGTTGAACGTATTTCATTAGCATGTTTATACCATTACTGAGCACCAACAAATGCACTAATAAACACAGTTACAATCCTAATTGCCACAAAAATACAAACAAACTCTCGAGCTGTAATTTTAAACAAAGCAATCAAATGGGTGACTTAACTTACATATACAGTTAATTAAAATAAATATTTTGTTGATATACTAATTTAATTTGGCCCAACACAGAGCTTTTGTTAATTAAAGCATGTATTTTGTTAGATGAACAAACTTATTTTTATTATGCATTTCATGTTTTGTTTACTCAACTAAATAATTTGTTGGGGCAACTAAACATATTTTTAGCACTATACAAACGAGAACTTTGTTGGCTGGGACAAACCTCTCTCTCAGCGGACGTGACACGATTGCCAGTTCATTCGACTTATTGGCCGGTCTGTAACAGCCTATTAACTAACTCTCAGTGACTAGTATTTTACTCACTGGTATCACTGATTCGGGTTTAGACCATAAACGTTCCTATTAACCGATTAGTTGCGCGGGGCTCTGGGAACGCGCCTTGTGTCTGATTGGCTGCCGTGTGCTGCGAAATATTCCCCACTGGCTCGCTGCCCGTTGGTGAGTAATTTACCCGGCTGTTGTAGTTTTAAATTTTACACTAGGGACTAAGAAAGGTTTATGGCTTTATACTTACGCGAGGGAAGTTATTTATGAAGACGGGAAAAATTATTTAATGCAATTGTTAGAAGTCACAGTAAATATGAGGTATTGGCGAGGGAGGTCAAAATTCATTACAATATATGGCTAACCTGAATGATGCCATCACATTAGGCTGCGTTTCGTGACGGAAAGCGACGAGTGGCACGCTAAGTTTCCTCTTGATGGCTTTATCTGGGCGTGAGTCCTCAGACAGACTCACCCCGCGCAAAGTGTTGCCAAGTAATATATAGTCTCTGGTGGCGTAATTGTCCCGGATACCGTGCCACCGGGAGGGGAGATCCACTGGCGCTTAGCTGATATATTTTACAAAATGTTATTGTTGTAGTGTGTCTTTGATTCTTCGCCTGGCCTGGTTACTGACGCGTCACTGCAGTTCGTTGGTTTTGTCCGCATTTACTGAATCATATCGAGGCGCTGATTGGCGAACGGCGTTCTGACACGTTACTGGCCGGCGACGCCATTTTGCTGGCGTGTGTCGTAGCAGTTTGCGGTATAAGAGGTCGTCTCTCTTATGTGTTCGTAAGTATGGTGTGCCTTTACTACTAGCGCTTGGAACCATCGTTATTTACGTATCGCGCATGTTCTTTTGCAATGAAAACACACGAATGGAACCCTTTGGTTTGAACGAGTCCTTATGTCAGAACAAGACTGAATAACGGGAAAGCTTTTAATAAAACTCGCGTATGCTTTAATTTTGCCGTAGTTCTCACATAAGGCGATGTAAAATGTTTACGACACCAATCAGAGCTCTGAAGATATCGCGACGAGCGTCGATAACGTTGCACGGGAGTCGATAACGTTGCACGAGCGTCGATAACGTTGCACGAGCGTCGATAACGTTGAACGAGCGTAGATAGCGTTGGATGAGCGTCGATAACGTTGCACGAGCGTCGATAGCGTTGGATGAGCGTCAATAACGTTGCACGAGCGTCGATAGCGTTGTACGAGCGTCGATAGCGTTGGATGAGCGTCTATAACGTTGCACGAGCGTCTATAGCGTTGCACGAGCGTCGATAACGTTGCACGAGCGTCGATAATGTTGCACGAGCGACGAACATCGATTTTGGCGCACATCACCGTCGACGAGGAAAAACAAGAATGACATTTGGAGAATAACAGCATTTGTGTTTTAACTTGCGAGAAGCTGCAGTAAATCATAAATACAATTCTACATAACAAACAGTTGGCAGGGATGCTAACAGAAGTCCAAATTTATACAGTTTTCTTTTACGTTTAAGACAACCAAAGAATGGTATTTTCCGATGCCTGACGAGTCGTTCGTGTTTTGAATGTCCATTTATGTATAATTTATATATGTGTTTTAAAGCAAGAAAATAATATCTAACTCAAAAATAAACCACGTTAGTGACGAAAACGAGAAAAAAATTAATTGTCGTTCGTTCGCTTTCCGCATTTCAATGCGAATTTCCTTGCAGGTTAACACAGCACGGTCTGTGTGGGCGGTGGCAAACGACAATCCATCACCGTGTTGTGACAACAAGAAAGAAATTCGTCGTCGGCTGGCAGCGTCGGTTCCGAGGTTACCAGTGTTTATTTGAAGTCTAATAACTCAATCTTCAACAACCTTCCACACCCGCCGGGTTCCTCGCAGTGCTCCCAGTTTTATGCATCATCTGCACTCCGTCTTTGCCGCGAACCCGCTGCACGAACAATGTCCTTTCGCGACTCGTGTCCCCAATCAGCGCTCGTCCCCATCTCATTCGCTTCAAATTCGCTCCCGCACTACACAAAGAGGAACGCTCGGATTTTCACTTCGCCCGACGTCGGCTTGGAAACTGCCAATAAAGAAAAGTTCTTTTGCAGAAGTGGTGGCGCAAAATTGCCCAGGGATGGGGAATGGGGGTGATTCTGGGCGCCCCAGAGACGCGGCAGAAGAATAAAACGGCAGAAGAAGACGAAGAAGAAGTCTTGTCGAGCTGGGGGCTGCTCCTACCCGAGTAAGCGGAGCGGCTAGGTTTTAGTGCCGAAACACTCTCCACCCCAAGTCGGCGACGCAAATACTTTCAACCGGTCGTGTTAGGCGGCCGCGTCTGGAGACGGGCTTGAAAAACTTGACACTCCAACGTTACGTGAGCCCCATCTGCTGTATTACCCCCCCCCCCCNAGGCAACCACGACTTCCCCGGTAACCAACTTCGTGCCCCGCTAGTGTCTATCTGCGCGCAGGGAAATAAGATATCGTGGCACACATCAAGAGTGAACGCCCTTATTTCAATAATAAATTCCTATATTTTTCAATGTTATCGTTTTTAACACTCCTGGACTACTCCCAGAGCAACGTTACATTCATAATTTATTCGTCCTTGCAAACAAAACTCTCGTTGATATATAGCTTCATATTTCCGCTTGTGTTTAACAGGATCTTACAAGAACACCACAGAGAGCAGCAACGATGCTTTTCTTGCGTACAAATTTGTATTTGCTTTAACCACAGAAAAGTATACGATTTATTGAAAGCATTTCACCCAATTTAAGACTTTCAATTGGAGCGAAATAAATCCTGCACCCCGTTGGATGATGACTAGCCAGTGATGAAGATTGTACAGTACAGTAAATGTGTCTGGTGTCATTTACACCAGTAGGATGGTGGAAAGTGTAACACAGAGATCAGCAGAACCTGTGTTCTTGCTCCACTTACCTAATGACTTCTTGATGCATCTCTCTTAAATGTGTATCGCTTCTGATCGCTGACACAGAATAACGTTCTATAACTGGGGGCCTGGAAATGTCGTGGAATTATTTGGCAACAAGATAGACTCCACAATCCTGTGCTTACTCGAGTCTCAGTTGTTCATTTGCTACTGCTTCAGTTTCACCTCAGGCCAGATAGCATAGGACCGTGTTTTCTTGCAGGTTAGTCATTGGCTCTAATTCGTCCAGGGCGAGTTTTACAAACTGCGGCCCAATTGAAGCAGAAAGGCAAATGCACACGTTTTGAAGTTGATCCTGTCCTCCAAATCAATTGGCACAATTTCCGGATCTCTAATTATTAGTAATATGGAAATAAATGTTTTACAAGTATCTCATCATCATCGTGATGAAGCGAGTGTTTGAAGCTAAAAATTTAAGATTACAAAAGGCCCAATAGTTACCAAGAATGTCCAACACTGTTTTGTATAGTGAAAATATTTGTTTGTAGTTTTACACACAATTATTTGGACTCTAGTTGCCAAGATTATTTGTGTACCACTACAAATAAAAAAGGGCAAGTTTTAGAACATGCTGCTATAAAATATGTAAAGTCGAAGTTGAATTTTAAAAAGTTAGAACTGTAAACTTCATTTTTATTATAAAAATGGAGATAAATTACTAAATTTTGTGTTTCATGAAACAGTGCGTTGTAAAGTTACGATATTTCATTTGTATTGTTTTTTTTTTCTGTGTGTTGGTTGGCAGTATCGGGGTACAAAGACAGAGGTGAAACGGTGGCGTGTACTGTGAAATCGAGCCACACTCGCCAGCGAAATGGCCTCACCGGCACAGCAACATGACGTGACGTCGTTCACCAATCAGCTCCCGGAGACAAAACTTGCCAGGCGGCATCCCGACCAACAGGAAGTAGTCCGTAACATGCAGTAGCCAATCAGACACAATGCCCATTTCCACAGCTCCGCGCTGCCAATGAACGACCGAGTTCGCTTCTTCAAAGGAAACGCCACGCTGGTTCGCTTCTGTATAGCTATATATTCTGCGGTCGGGGTTGTGCATGGCTTGGCACGCGGGCCGTCCCACCCAGCAGCGAACCTCCGGAGGTATGTCGCTGCGAATACTTCCCAGCTCGCGCCCACAAGGGTCAGCGACCATCCAGGTGGAAGCGTGCCAGGTACGATCTGCTGGATTTTGTGAGTAGTAGCATAGCAAGGGGGGGCGGGAGGCAGGCCCCGGGGAACACATATGGTTCCCGGCGAGATACTGCGGTCAGGATTCCGTCTCTCTCGGTGCCACACGACCGCTACGGTTCGTTTGTGGTCAACTTGCCAGAGGGGGGAAGCCAGCCAACTCCCTGCCGCATCGTTTCCAGCTTCCGTAGCTACCTCTGGTTCCTTTTTTTTTCGCAGCTACGGCCGTGTTGGAACTGGTCGATGTGTCACACCGGAACGCGCGATTGGGTGTGCTGCGATTCGGACGTGATCGGTGACCACTTGTTTTGTTTGCAGTTTCTGCCCTCGTGACACCTCCGCGATGTGGTCGTATATGCGTAGGGAATTTGATATTGGAAAAAATTATCGATATTATTTATATAGGTTATTTATTAAAGTATAATTTTACAAAACGATATATCGAAAGAAAATATCGACTTTAGGTGCATCGAAATCCGTTATGTCATGTATTAAAGGACGTGACAAATTTAAAATTGCTTGGAATATTACATATTGAGGACAAGAGGCATTGCAGAAAGTTGTAGCGCCTGTTATTAGTGCATGTTGCCAAAGTTAACATAGTAATTTTTTTATTGAGTTTTTGTATTCAAAACAGGGCTTATTAAAACAGTTTTTTTTAAATATTTATTCCCGATACCTGGAAAAATATATCAATTTCGATATAAAATATTGTTTAAATATATATCGACGATTTACATCGATATATCGTTGATATAATATCGTCATTTCGATATATCGATATTTTCCAACATCTTTAGGTCACGTACTCCGTTTAGAAAACTCAGTGCTCAATCCGTTTGGTCACGCATTAATTTCTGAGTTCGCGTGTTGCAACGACGTAATTTTTTTGTACTCTGTACTTGTGTTCAACACTTCTCTTGCAACCAATAAACAACGTGCTGCATGCTCGATGAGATGTTAAAGAGATGTGGAAAATTCCACAATATCGGATTGGCCACAAGGAAGGGTGGACACTGATACCTTGATGCTTACAGTCCCACTCACAAATAAATTGCTAATAAATAACAGTATTTATTTCCTCAGTCGTGTTGGTGTAGGACTGAACATATGCTATCCATAAATAAAAGAATGGAGGGTTTTGTAAAAATAATTGATATTAAAAAATTAATTTTCACTGTTCTGAAATTATTTAAATCAAATTAAAATGGTTTAAAAATGGTTTTTATTCACAACTTGCCTGGTAAATTACTTTAATAATTACTTTTGAGAGTTTGAAAATTTTTAAACAAAATAAAAAAATGTTGGTACATTAAACAGTAAAACCTTTCTTAATGTTCGCCGGTGCTCAGTAATAAAACATAAGAACTGGTTATCAGGGCTTGTTATGGGCATAAAAACACCTTTCACACAAATACATATAACTGCGCCTTTTGGACGTCTCTTCAGTATTTTTATACGAACGTGATAGAAGAACACAGTTCCTTACCGGGATACTGGATAAGGAGGAACTGATTTTATTTAGACTTAATGAATGCCAGTGCCGCAACTGGGCATAATTATGTAAATAAATCGGCGTGGCACAACTTCCATACATAATACCGTGCCATCTCTTATTTGTATCTTGTCGACCGTTGTGTAGAGCGACACACATCACGTCCGCTCACTGTCACGTTGTAGAACATTCTGCCCGTGCGTTCGAAAATACGGCGAGCCTCGCCCGCAACGTCTTTTCAAACGTCACGTGACAAATGTATGTACACGATGAATCATGCACGCAAGCGTTCCAAGTTTAATGCAATTTAAAAGAAATTGCATTAAAACAAGTTTCGCTCACACACAATTCATCGCAGACAAACATAATTAAATGCTGAGCACCTAATCGGCCGGACCTCAACGACTATAATACAAACATTAACAAAATAATGAAAAGAAAATTACTTACGATAACCATAAAAAAATTATAAAACCAAAATGTAATAATATAACATTCTATCAATCTTCTTTTTTAAAGTCAGAAAACAATCCTGTATTAAAAATTAGAGTACCATTCACGTCTCTAGCTTCAATGAAAAACATACCTAATTAACAAAATTACAAACCACATCCCAAAACATAAACAAACATGAAATAAATACTTAAAATAATAAAATTACACTTTCTACAGATATGATATGTTGTAATATGTTTATATGAATAATTTAATTTTCACAAAAAAAAATGTACAGCATGCTCTCGAATTCCAACTAATGATGTGCAGAGCGAATATTCGGTGGACAAAATTAGTTTGTGAAGAGACGACGCCTGGGTGCATGGGATCAGAACGATTACACACCGCCCGGTCAGTGCGCGATCGTGCTGGTCTCTCATCAAAGTGAGTGCAACAGACCATGCACGACTGGAGGCAAATAAATTATATTTATACATCTGAATGGTTGCAACATATTAATGACACGTAAAAAAACCATACATGAATTTTTTTACATGGGTACATATATTTAACTAGAACTTGTCAGCATTTGGAAAATAGCCTAGTTCAAAGATTAAACAGAATACATTTCTGGGCATTTACTTATCTCCATGATGTACAAAGATACTTTAGGCAAATGTAGTATATGCAAACGTGGTTTTTAATTCCGATTGTTTCATACATTTTCTATGGGTGTTTGAGTCAAGCCAGTACATACATGTAAACGGTATTTTAACTTAAACTATTTCTCCATTGTGTAAAGTAAGAAGTTGTGTAGTTACACGTGTTAGGTATGAGAACTCCATAACTTAAGTCGCTACGGTTTTACCTTCGGCCACCAAGTCTGTGATTTAGAAACCCTGGATAGCATTTGATGTGCATGTTATTTTTTTCGCAAACTTCTGGTGTTAATATGTTTATATCAAATTATTAAAAATACTTGCGATATGTATGTGTGTAATAAAATATGAAATATAATAAATGCACGTTTTATTTTACCCCAGTCCTTTCTCTTGTATTACTATGATTGTTTACGGTCTGCTGGGTTGTCATTGTGGATGTTGGTTTTATTATAGTCAGGAGAAGTAACTTTTATTGATTATTCCCGGTAGCATTAATGTCAAATGAGAAGATACAAAGAGCATAAAATATAAAGAAAACACTAAAACATTCAACGTTGCCATAAACAGAAGTTTATTGTCTCCACGTTGTAAAAGCACATTTGTCACTGAGAGAATAGGGAAAAAAGTTGTTTGATGTTAAGATGAAGTTTTTTGGATGGCGCCAAATCAACGTATTATTAATGTTATCGTCTATCATCAACTAACAGATAAAATGAACATAAAATTTATTTCGATCTTTCAACCAAAAATTGAGAGAAAATACTGACTAACTTTCTTGGCAAAACAAAATGTTCATTCTCCCAAATTACTTGGTCGAATTGGTGGTTTATATTTTATCGGCATAATTAAATCAAATGTATGGATGGTATTTTCTTTTGCTCCGAGGGGCCGCGGTGACTGAGCGGTTAGACTGCTCGCCTCCCACCAAGGCGAACCTGGTTCAATCGCCGGCCGGGTCACTCCCGGGTTTCAGCAAGTGGGAATCGTGCCGGACGATGCCACTGGTCGGCGGGTTTTTTCAGGGACCTACCGTTTCCCCCGACCTTGATATCCGGCGCTGCTCCATTCTCACCTCATTTCACCCTCATCGGCTCTCAAAACCTTGTTGTTAAGAGACGCCCAAATCTCTCAACTCAACTCAAATATTTTGCTACGCTACCGTACAAGTCGGAAATAAAATGGCAAACTTGCTACTAGAAAGAAGCATAACGTACTGAACAAACTTAAATACGTTTTAGAGCCTTCCGTTCTGCGAACGTTCAATCAATATGACAAAACCCTCGAATAACACTTCCGATTGAAAGTCCACATCAAATAGCTGAACTGCGGATAAACAGGGTAGTTTATTAAAATCTGAGGGAATATACACCCACCCCAATCCCTTGGACGATGAACCGATGGCCAGCACGGCGTCGAGAACACATTCGTGAGACGTCGGCCTTGCGGCACGGTCGAGCCGCGCGAACGCAGATGCGCGACAGTCCCTGGGGGCGACATCCCTGCAACAGTTTCTTCAAACAGGGGAGAGGTCGAGGGGTGGGGAGGCGCGCTGAAAGCTAGTAGAGAGCGCGGGTAGGTCTGCACCAGAATCCTCCACGCGAGGCTGCGCGCGGGATAACTTAATTACTGGAGTGTCTGCGCCGAGCCGTCGGCAGCTGGCGGCGTCGCGGCAACTGAAGTGTAATTGCACGGAAAGGGGGGAGGAGAAAACGCGCAAGTGTGTGTGTGTATGTGTGTGTGTGCTCGCACGCTAGCTAGCTGGGTACGGCGAGAGGGTTCGGGGAGGTTAGGCAGATATTGTTTCATTAATATAATGGCGAGCTGCAACCGCTCAACGTGGCCAAAGTCGTTATTGTTACCGGGCCGATGCCCGCAAGCGCCGTGAGTTCTAAAAAGCCAGTCGTCCATTCTGGCGACCTACAATGTTCATTCGGAGTTATCTGTTGAGAACGTCGAGTACAGGAACTGCAGAGTAATTTTTAACACTTCAATATTTTCCATGTGTTGGCTACTTTGAAATAATATCGCAGGAAACCTTTCTGCCAGAGAAATAATTGGTAATGTATATTATTTTGTTAAACAATTAATATGAAATAAAAATATTAACTAATTATTATTAATAGCATAGACTATATATAAACTAATAAACATACCAATTAATAATTTTTAAATGAATGTCAATAAAACATCAACATAAAAGTAGAAATTTCGTTATATGTTGTTGTCATAAAACATTATCTCGTACTTACAACAGAATTGGTTGTTAATTATTATAAAATGTATACTTTATGATCTAGTACAAACTATTTTTGTAATAATGACATAATTATATTTTCGAATGACAACTAACCATCTAGCACAGTGTACTCTAACATTAATACCAATTACATGTATTTGTACTGATCTCGCTTCCACTGCAAACAGCATTGTTTTGGCTTCAGAAACAATACCAGTTTGTACTTCTGAAACCTCGATGGTGTTTTCAACACTTCCATAAATATACAGCTTTTTTTTATAAATGCAGTTTTCCAAAACAGAACTACATGGTAACTACATCAAGTTCCGTGGTTTCAATATGTACAAATTCCAAGTTGTTTGACAGCTGTATTGAAGGAAAGTTACATTTGATGTGCATAAGCATCTCGTCCTCACTGCACCTTTTGTAAATATTCATAAGTCGGCACATCCTCAAATCAGAATGGTGGCACATATATTTGCAAAAGTTTGTTTAACAGAATGAAGAATAAAAATGGATCGAATATCGCAAGATAATCAAGTTTACTAGCTACAATATGTTCACTTACTTAAGTGTTGCCATAAAAATTAAATGCAACAGGCGAGTTCTGTGATCGAGTAGGCTACCAAAGAGTAACTTTCATACAATAAGATTCTGCATTTGAATCTGGGGAAACTAAGGTTGTGTAGCAATCTTAACATTAAGTTGAAGTGAAAGTACAAGTCTATCAGCATGAAAAATGTGGAGTTAATTGGTTTATTAAAATAATATATACAGATATACAGCCCACATTTGTGTTAATGGTTTAACAGTTTAGTTCATTGATACAGATTATGTCGTAATCATTAAAGTAATAGAGTTTGATTATTATATCTGTTCATAAACAGAGATCTGAAACTATCTACTGTCGTTAAAACTTTCCCTTTAAATGTAACTGAGCAATACTTGAAATTTTATATTCTCGTAAACATCTAACAAAAAAACTGTAACATTTTCAACAAGTATTTTTGCATGAAACAGGCATATTTAAAACAAATCAAGAAATTTATTCACATTATTATTTTTCATTTCGAAAAGGAAAGAATTAAATTTTCTCGTCGCTAAGGAATACGATCTAGCAGGTTTGAAATTTCAGCGATATGTTGAANAACTTTCCCTTTAAATGTAACTGAGCAATACTTGAAATTTTATATTCTCGTAAACATCTAACAAAAAAACTGTAACTTTTCAACAAGTATTTTTGCATGAAACAGGCATATTTAAAACAAATCAAGAAATTTATTCACATTATTATTTTTCATTTCGAAAAGGAAAGAATTAAATTTTCTCGTCGCTGAGGAATACGATCTAGCAGTTTTGAAATTTCAGCGATATGTTGAAGGCTGTAAAACCAGCAAAAACACCATTTCCGGAACGAGGATATTTACGAAATTCGTATTGGTGACTACAATGAATTTTCCTGCACGTTTTATCAATTAATAAAGCCACGTTTTGAGGCATTAAGGCTTATTAAGCTTATAGCTCTGCTTCTGTTGGGACGCCCCACTTCTGGGTATTTAAAACTCTAGCTCACGTTATTATAACGCCGGAAGTTTTTTGGTGGCAGAAGCCAACCCCTTGTTATTTACCGCACCAGTGAGAATGTATGAAAAGGAGTTTGGTGTGTGTGGAGGGAGGGAGGGGAACTTGTCGCTATAGCGAGTCTGTAATGAGTTAATGAGGAGGGCCGCTTCTCAATTTGGGAATCCATTCACAGGACGCACTTTCCCCAGCGACTTTACAGCGGTGAAAATTGTGCAGAGCTTCATGCGAAAAGGGTCCATGCCACTTATTGGTGAGGTCGACACCTGGGTGATGCAGCGAAAGCACTCGTATTACATTCCCTTCCTCTCTTTAATTAAGGGGAGGGGGTGGGGATATATAAATAATTGTGGAGTTACCAGATTTTGAGCCACAAAATGTATTCAGCACTCGTAATTGAAATGTATTCTTTTACAAGGCAAAGTAAATCACTCAGATTATTATTTAACTGCAATAGCTATAAAGTNTCGTAATTGAAATGTATTCTTTTACAAGGCAAAGTAAATCACTCAGATTATTATTTAACTGCAATAGCTATAAAGTACTTATATTTGCTTATTTTGTGGAATAAGTGGGAATTAATTATTGGTTACCTTCTGAAAATGAATACAGAAGCGGTAGTATGCAAGAAGTCAAACGATAGTTATCCCTAAAATATAATTGAATGATATCATATGCCCTAACAAAATCACATTTTCAAAATTTAATCTAAGACACAAGTAATAGTAAAAAAAATTCAAATCCAATATGGCATCTCATTCTCCCCCTTTTCCAATGAGGTTTTATGACGATTTAATAAGTATTAATGTATCTTTGCAAGTGTGTGCTGAGCACTCTCGTGTATTTGACTGCATTGTGCTGTGTTGGAACTTGCATTACATGGCCATGCACAAAATGCTTATCTTAAGATATTTTACTACTCACCATTTTTAATTCTATAACGGATTTTGTTAGGTAACAAATTCCATGAATTCATTAACGAGACAGAATTCTCACAATATTGTTGGAACAGACGACGAGAACTTACGATTGTAACGTCCTCGCAAATCTCTCACTTATCTATTGTGTATACAAATTCAAATCCATTGTTACAGAAAATGTGAAATAATATCTTGATTGCGCTCAGCGGTCACGGACATTATCTTGAAGTACACTTAAAATGTTAAGATTTTGCGCATTCTAACTGAAAGCAAAAACATAATTTATTAGGGTTTTTTCTGATGCAAATACGTAGCTTTAATGGATGGCCTTTTTCCTTACTTAAAAAGTTTTCTGTTAAAATAATTTCACTATTGGTCAAATAAAATTTTACCGCTGGAGTTTAATTGTTCGCATCTGAACACCCGAGGTTTAAAAAGCNATTTCACTATTGGTCAAATAAAATTTTACCGCTGGAGTTTAATTGTTCGCATCTGAACACCCGAGGTTTAAAAAGAGGCAGCTAGTTTTCGAATATCAATTGTAGTGTAGTTGATTTAGAAACTCATAGCTGCAACACAGCTTATTTAAAGAAGCATTATAATAATCCTGCGTACAAATCCATTCCGTCACCTCTGTAGGACATGCGCATTATGAAGTAAAATTGAAAAATTCATAAATGTTTTGGGATGAAAATATTTCCTGCAATTATTTAACAATATTTTTTTTTTTTTTTTACTTATATTTCATTATTTGAATTCCTTCACTATAATTCTTGCTGCAGTTGGGGGCACTATGGTTTCCTCTATTTCATGCGGATTGCCAATTAAACATTATCCCATTGCTGGCGTGATGCACAGTACTTCCTTATTATTCTTATAAATGTATAAAAAAGAAGCGGCTGTCATTTTCAAGTACTATCCTTCTCAGTTCACAGCTCTGTAGTACTGGGTAACTCAAGTATGCCAGGGTGACATTCAAATAAATCGATGTTAATAAAACACTGAGTATTAACCTTTACTCATTTTTAAAAATTCTTGTAGCTGCAAAAATGAAATATTTTTCTTTAAAAATAAATTTATTTTGCTGTAAATCAATTTACTGCTGATCAAAACACTTATTTTTTAAGGAATGCTTATATTTTATTTTCCGACTCCTACAAAAGGAAAATAGGTTACATGCGTGGTTTTGAGCCTACTTTGCCAAGGAAAGAAAGGCTTATGAGATCACTTTCCTATCTGTGTGCCTGTGTGTGCGTGTGCGTGTCTGTGTGTGTCTACGCGTGTGTGGACCCCCTTCCCACAACATGGAATTTTTGAATGCGTGAACCGAATTTTACCAAACTCGGTACACATAAGTAAGGACACCTGACTTTTATTGTTTTCAACCATGCCGGGTTTTTACTTTCAAAATAGTGGCCATTTTAAAATTTAGGGCGATATGTCATATCTCAGAAACCATTAAAATTATTTTAACCAAATTTTGTATGCTGACAGCTCAACTCGTAAGCATTAAATTCAAAGGTAAATATTGTTATTGATGAACCACTTGGGAAGATGGCGTGACATGAAAAAATTAAGCTTTTATATTATATCTTAAAAACTACTCAAGCTATTTTCGTTAAATTTAGCACGTGAGTAATACTATGATTGACCAGGCACATGTCATTAAAATAACTTAATTAGACATTTATTTTCAAAATAGTGACTATAGAAAAATTTTAGTTCTATTACTACTATACATTTTGACCAATTTAAACCTAATTTTGTATTCTGACAGTATCTATTACAAGCATCAAATAAACTAAAAAACGAAACGTTTTGTCATCAATTATGTAATATAGTTTTACATGAATTAATCAAGGTTTTGTGTAATTTCTCGGGAAAAAATTAACACATTCCTACTAAATTTGGCAATCAAGCAGTACTGCCGCAGTTGATATGTACAAACACCTAATCAATTCCAACTTAACTTTGTATGCTGGGAGTATATATAACAAACATCACAAGTGCCAATATGGAGCCTCTTTTGTCCCCCATTTTGTAAGTTCGTGCCACACGAATAAATTAAGTTTTTGTCATATCTCTGGAAACAATTTTCCGATTCCTGCCAAATATGGCAACAAGTAGTACTGTGGTAGGTAATGTTAACGAATTAATTTGAGGTATGTCACACAATTATTTTCAAAATGGCGGCCATATAGCTATTTTAGCGCCAAACCCATCTAATTAATTCTAAAAAAAACTTTGTATGATGGCTGTATATATAACAACAATCCCATTTGTACGCACAAAATCTCTTTTGGCCACCATTTTGTAAAATAATATCACTTTACAAATTGAAGTTATGTGATTTGCGATAAAAACAACCGATTGGACATACATATTTTCTAAATGGCGGCCATATGAACATTTTATTTCCAAATTTTTTTCTACGAAACTGCAAAAAATATTTAACTTAACTTAGTATGCTGACAGTGTCAATTGTATTCATCAAAATCGTTTATGCAAAGCCTCATTCCTCCTTGATTTTGTAAAATAGCTTCGTATGAAACAGTATAGTTTCTATGCCGTATCTCGGGAAACAATCAACTGATTTCTTTCGAATTTGGCGGGGAATTTGTACTGTGGTAGGCGATAATAATATATGTGTTTTAAGAATGTCAGTATCTCATTTTGTGAATGTTGCGTATACAAATATTTTAGCTTGGTGTGCTACATCTACGAAAATATGTAACAGATTTAAATTTAACTTTGTATATTATATTTATGAGAATAATAGAATGTGCTAAAATACAAACTTTTTGCCCTACATTATGAAGATCATCACATGATCAATGGAGTTTTTATGCCCTATCTCAAGGAACAATCAACCTATATGTATACAGAAATCCTCTTTTGCAGATTTTTTTTTTTTTTGCAAAGTAATGTCAGGTGAGTAGACTGAACATTTTGTCATATTTGCGGAATAATTCAATTAATTTCCAAAAACATTTGCACACTTACAGAAGGCCAAGTATAGTTACATGATTTAAATCAGGTAAGGCTATGATTTTATAAATGGCGGCGATATAAATATTTCAATATGTTTGGCATATCTATTTAACAATTTAAAAATTCCAATCAAACTTTTTATGCTGAAATCTATTACAAACACCGTGTAAAGCGCCTCTATTTTAAGCTATTTTTTAAGATAGATCCATTAAAGAAAATAAGGTCCTTATGCCATAAATCGGAGACCAATCAACTGATTTTCATCAAAATTTTCACACAAGTAGCGCTATGGTAGGCGATGTAAACTGATTTGTTTTAGAGGCTCAGACACTTATTTTCAAAATGTTCGCCGAGTAAATATTTCAGGTTAGTTAACCCTATAATTCAATACATTAGACTGGTTACATCCAAAGTTGATGCTCCGAATCCTACCTCCGTGATGCAGTTGATTTCAAGCTAGTTTAATTTTACGAGTTTTTCTGAATTCGAATCCCTGATATTTTAACTGTATTTGTACTGTTTCATATGTTTCTTGTTTTATCTCTAATAATATTGCTGTTAATGAGACGTCAATGCCTACCTACCATCTAAGCTGTCAAGAGTTTTACTAGAATTTATTTGCACTCATGTACAAGAAAGTAGGCTCATTAGTTTATGAACGAGATATGTATGACATTTTTTAAGTGTTGCAGCTATACAAAGTGAAATTCGCTTGGTGGTTGTATAAAACGTTTAATCCTGCATTGAAATATATATAAAAAATTAATCGCACCTATGAAATTACGCGACCATTTCATCAATTTCATAAATATATGTGATCCTTTGGTTCGTCCCCATTCAGATCTATCAATGCAATTACTAACTTGTACCGTTGAGCCGTTTATGAAATGATTGCGCATAATACGATTTTAATGCGAAACCAATTAGTGCATCCAAAAATTACAGCTTTGCATTTTTCCATTTGAATTTCAGCAGAGCGATGTCAATAACAGATAATGCGGTGAAATGGATGGACTAACAACGAGAATGAATGCAATTGTTTACTTTATCCAAAATAATTAGGGTGTCGCGCTGTAAATGGGTTTTCGCACGTAGCGAACGTTGGGACCTTCATAAACTCATTCTACTGCGGCTGTCCTGAAATAAAACATCAGGAATCAGCCACGCAAAAACTTATTCAAGGGAGAGTTGATAAAGAGTGTTGCAGCATCTATCCAAAAACAGTGCTACAATTTTTTTTAATTTCAGGTTTCCGTTAAAATTAAAATTACATCAAACATTAATTTTAATAGTGTTAATATTGATACTATATATCAACCTCTACTTATTTTCAATTTTTCCAGCTTGTGAAACAAAGATTCTATCTGAACCAGTGTTATTGATATTCACATTCAAAATCAATTAGGCAAACTCCTCGGCCCTCTCCCCCTTGCGGGCCCTTCTGATCGATAATAAAAATGGCCAGCAATTAATTTCCTGTCAATCTATATCAGTCCACGACAATGTTGGCCACAAAACAGCCAAATATAATATAAAGAGACAAAGCGAACGTACCTGACTTTAATCTAAACACGAAATTGTGAAAACTGCTTCAAATCGGCGAAACTGATTGCAGGTCTGTTGAAACTGCTCCAATGAAGTCAGTAAAATTCTACCTATTAATTTAATTTCTGCTATTCGCCCATTAAAAAATTGCTTCTAATGATTCCAAGTCAATTAGATTGTCCTGGCACTAAAACGTCAGAGCGTTCCACCGATTCGCCCGTAGACAATATCCCATTGAACGAATGTTCCAGTCAGACTAATCCCAATTATTTAAATCAATGATTCAGATTTAAAGTTTTTGAGAATCATCCATAGACACCTAGAAATTTCATGAATTCATCTGTTAACAAGCTATATTTTTAAAAAAATGTACATATGACTTAATTTTTCAATTGGATCGCAGTTTTTGGACATATTTGAGCCAATAACTAGCCCGGAAGATACAGTGGACAAATTCCCGTGCTAACTGGTCTGGGGTTATACTGGAGGATCAGCCAATGAACAACTAACTGAGTCTCGAGAACTCAAAGAACTGTGGAGTCTAGCTTGTCCCCAAATTAATCCGCACAATTTCCGAGTCTCTACTCAGCAGAACGTGATTGAGTGAGTGAAGATATTCGGGCGCCTCTTAACAACGAGGTCTTGAGAGCCAATGAAGGTGAAGCGAGATGAATATTGAGCAACGCCGGAATGAAGATGTGGGGGAAACGGGAGATCCCAGATAAAACCCGCCGACCAGCGGCATCATCCGGCACGATTTCCACAAGCTAAAATCCAGGGGCGACCCCGCCGGGAATCGAACCCTGTTCTCTTAGATGGGAGGCGAATAGTACCGCGACCTCGCTAATTGACAAAGTGAAGCAAGGATGTTGTCATAAGTAACTGACCATGTGTTGATTTCATTAGTACTTTTAGTTACACGTTCTACTTAAAATCAATAATTTTTAAAGTTGTCATACAGAGATACTACAATAACACTGCCAGATATCCAACACATTCCTAAGGGTGGGATCATAGAGAGGGCCAGCGAAATGAAGTCGTGCTTGCCCCAACACTCGCCCATAGATCGCCGGCTCACGCAGCAGCCTCTAGTCGTGGTCTATCACCGACTGCTCGTGTTACCTAGTCCTTGGTCCTGACTGCATAAGCCTCTCGTCTCCGCCCCTCGGGATGTCACCCTAACTTCTTGTAAACCTTTATATGATAAATTCGTTGCGCAGTTTTGTTTCCCACGTTAGAGTTTTCAGAGTGCAGTTAAACCTTTCAACAATTACAGGGCTTCGTTCCAGTTTGCATAGAGCACTGATTTATATTACGGTTCTCCATCGAAGCACAGAATTTACGATTTTAGAATTGTTTGCCGAGATCCGATTTGCATTCGTAACGCACTCGCCCAATTTATTTTTAGTGGGCACACACAGTAAAAGCCGATTATTGTCAGCGTGTAAAGCAAATAGAACTTTCAGTGAACTGTTTTATATAAATTTTATCTATTGACTTTGTGTATCAATCTGATAATGTAATCTTATATTTCTCATCTAGGAGACAATTAATTTTTTTCCCAAGTTATTAAATTCGATTTGATTGTCATTGATTTGGAAATCTGTAGCTTTATATTTTCCATCCTTCTCGGGTCCTGAGCGGGGCTACAACCGCGGAATGTTGATAGTTTGCAGCGATCGTACCGCGCCAGCCAGACTCTAGTATCCTCTGCATCTCAGCAGATTGTTGCGTTTGTTGTCATTGCGTAGCGGTCTCCGCTGTTTGCTGAATGCCTTCTGGCGACAACCACTGTCCGCATGTTCGCTGGCGCTGCCTCTGCTCGCGGTGGGTCGACCATGACACTGCGCTTGCATCACGTAACACTTCCCGCTTTTGAGGTAGGGTCGGGGTGGATGAGGCGTTAGAAAACTGTACTCAAGCGTGACTGGTTGTCCTACAGAAGGAACACCAATTTCCAGCCACGTGGTGTACGTGCGTGTGGGGGTTCAGGGGTTTATGTAAAGGGGAACACTCCTAGAAAACCCACAGGCACCCACGAATCGTCGCTGCGGGAGGTTGACGTGTTAATTACTCTGCCAACGACGTCCTCTGGTAGAGGTCCGTGAATTTAGTGTATTCACTTGGCAATTCCCTACACTTCGTGTCACTGTACGTACTTCTACCACAATTAGGCATGCTGATATTTACATAATTAATCGGTTTCTTGGATCGATATAGATCGATACACAGAATATCGATACGCATAGAAAATCTGACTAAGAAAATCAATTTTCAACGAATCTATTTTCTGTCTTTTTCGGACAAGTTGTACGAACATAAAGTCAATTCTGTGTGCTAGGTTGTGCCTTACACAGCCAGAAATACTAGTAACCAAAAACTCATAAAAATATCAACGACTGAAAGGTGAAATTACATTTTTTTTAAATCTGTAATTATGAGATTTTTTAAAACGCAAATATTTGTAAGGTTCCGCTGAACATAAAAGCGACTCTACAATAACTATATATATTCATAATAAAAATTGGCAGCTTTAATATCGATGTAAAAATAAGTTCTTTTGGAGAAGATTTAACCTACTTGCAAAAAAACTAATTTAAATCGGCATCCCTAACCACAACCGTTATCCATTGGACGATGCCATGAAAACACGCTCTTTTTTGCCAGTCAACTTGATTGAACGCGATACGGTCACAATATTGCTTTCTGTTTCGTAATGAATCGTCCAAGGCGTGCCACAAAATTGTGGACCAGTCATAAAAGTAACGCTAGAAGTGTAACACGCCATCAAACGATTTTGTGAAATGTATGAACCTCTAGTCGTGATGCTAGAATCCGTTTATAGTTACTGCCAACTTTTTTGAAGCCTCGCTAAAGCTCTACTTTCAGACGATTCCTCCGCCGCATGCAAACCAAGCGTAACCAAGTGTAGAAAATTACACCAAAGGGACAAAGCGCAGCATTTGTACGCGCTCTGTTTAATATTATTTTGAATGAAATATATTTTACTATGCATTACCAACACACTTATTTTCTCCCTGCTGTCAAGTCGTCCGGGGTGTGTCTAACAAACTGTGGTTCAATACAAACTGGAAACTCTATGGTACAAGCGGATAAAGTTTAACTTGTCCTTTAATGAACTCGAGAAATTTCCGGGTTTCTAACTATCGTATCTAAATATTTCACTGTTATGTTTAAAGAAATTTTCTTGCTACTATACACTGTAAAAAAATTTCTGGTAAACTTCCTAAACTGTAATAGAAGATTTTAACCTACACACTGTATGGAAATAATACCACGCATAAAGCTGCATATATAGGAATGTTTAGCGTCGCTACTGTACAAAATTGGGAACTTCCCTACGCATTTGACTGTTTCCCGAGCAAATGCAGGAACGCTACAATGAACGTATAGGGAAAATAATTACCATTCCCGCTTTCTCACTAAGCGTATACACTGGTATGGTAACATTCCGAATAATATTATAAGAGTGTTATTTCAAAGGACTTGTTGTTTGTAAGCCATATCGTTTTTATTTATGTTTACTGCGTATAGTGTTGAAAATACGAAGTCCTTCCCAGGGAAAATCGGAGAGCATCCAGAGGTCCAAAGAGCGGGTGCAGAGAGGAAAGGGACGAGTAACAAGAGGAATTCACAATCCAGACGGTCTACGCGCCACTCTTGCGCGGAGCGGGGGATCAGGCCGGGACGCACATGTGGCGCCCTGGAACAGGCGTCTCTTATCAACCCGGCGCAGGGCGCCTCGCACACACGCGCGCGCACACACACACAATAGCTCCGTCTGGGAGCTCTGCGTCCCCGGGGGTGCACGACCCCGAGAAAACCTTCAACTGCAGTTCACACGTCCCCCCGCGCTCTGTCCAGACCGTATCCCAACTTCGAAGTTTTCTCACTCACGCACACTCTCGCACACTAGAGCGAACTGAGACTTGCGCCCTCTGCCTGCGAATCTTTGGCGTTATTTCTGTGACAACAAAGGTCAGACATAGTGGAAAATTAAACATTGCTTACCTTTCCCATTCCTCGAATAAATTTACTGTTTTTATATCAACTCATTTTGATTTCACATAATTTTTTTTGTCGTCAAAAACTTAACTATTACGTGAACAGCTGAGTATTTAATAATATGCGCACACCTATGGAAATATTTTCTAGCGAAAGAACGTTTTTGTGAATGCACATGTCTGACATATACGCTTTAGACATACGGACAAGTTATCTATCTCGACAAACTTATTTTATACGTGCCCAGATCGACCAAACGGTGGAAAGTCGGGCGAACCGCATACTCCACCAGGCTACTTTCTACAAACTCAGCTCGTGGGCTGGACTAAAAGCATTATCAGTTATTTACAAGGACGTCGCCCCGACAGAAAACAGATGAAGGAAGTCGATGAAACATTTCCTCCATCCGTCCACACTTGCCAGGGTTCACCGCAAAGTGCGTACCTACAGGGCCGCCCGATTTTCGTGAAAAGATTTCCATGACAATGTGAAACGTTATAAAAACTGCTGTAATCAAGATAGACGAATTATGGGTATAAAAATTCTTGTGGTAGCAAAAATTATTTCCTATTCGTTTTCTCTTTTCTTATTGTTCAGAGNTTTTTTTTTTTTTTTTTTTTACGTTAAGGCTCCTGCCCACCTGGCTCTTTAACTGCGCTGCGGTGTGTTTGAAATACGCGTCTAAGCTTCTGATCTACGAAAAATAATACCTACTTAAGACAAGGGCTGTTGAGTGCTTTCAAGACACCACGCTCATTAGAAACACCATTTCAGAACACTACAAAATTGCTAAAAAAAAAAAACGGCTTTTTCAAAGCATCGTATCTCAAAATATACGCATCAGATACATACAGAGTTAATCAAGGGCCCCTGCACTGAACCTTCCTACAGACTTTCCACAAATACAATAATAGGGTCGCCGCTAATAGTCCCATAGGTAGGACCTACGCGCAGGGCGACGCAAACATTGCACGCCAGTTCAGAGCCTTGCACATAGTGGCGATGGCGCTCTTGATGAGCGTGACAGTTTCGCCCTTATCGCTCTTGCGTCTCTCCGCCGCAAACGCGGAAAACCGCTGAAGGTAGGTGGGATCCTCAACGCCGATTGTAGGCGAACGGTTTCGTTTGTAATGCCGTGTTACAAAATGTTATTTAACCCACGTAGATTGTGAACGGGGTCTGAGGGGTGATTGTTGATAGTGAGAAGGGGAGGTTGAACTGGAGTGTAATCCGGAGCACGCCGCAGTGCTCACAGAGCGATCTCCAAGCACAGGGACCTCTGCATGTCCCCGCGGTGAANTAGGGTCGCCGCTAATAGTCCCATAGGTAGGACCTACGCGCAGGGCGACGCAAACATTGCACGCCAGTTCAGAGCTTTGCGCTTAACGGCGATGGCGCTCTTGATGAGCGTGGCAGTGTCGCCCTTATCACTCCTGCGTCTCTCCGCCGCAAACGCGGAAAACCGCTGAAGGTAAGTGGGATCCTCAACGCCGATTGTAGGCGAACGGTTTCGTTTGTAATGCCGTGTTACAAAATGTTATTTAACCACGTAGATTGTGGACGGGGTCTGAGGGGTGATTGCGAGATCGACCGGGTTTAAGTGAGGCGAGGGTAAAAGACAGAGAGAGTTGTAGAGAGTGTGAGAGTGAGGAGGGGGGTGGAAGTGGCGTGTAATCCGGAGCACGCCGCAGTGCTCACAGAGCGATCTCCAAGCACAGGGACCTCTGCATGTCCCCGCGGTGAANATATACACACCTCAGCTGTTGTTATACCTCCATTGGCTGCTGGGTGCAGTGTCCGTCTTTGACTAAGCCACTCGGGACTAAGTAACTCCGACACTGAACCTTCGTGATTCGTGCGCAAACGGTTAACATGAGCCAGAACATTTGTTAGCCAATCAAAGAAGCTGGACGACCCTACAGTGCTTTGGACTGTATCTTGTCTCGAAATCTTTTCGCGAAATATCACTGCCCCTACGTATAGCTAACGGTAGTGAAATTCCGCGAAAAGATTTTAAGACAGGTTATATTTCAAAACACAGCAGGGTCGTTTGCCTGTCTTGATTGGCTGAATTACTTTCCAACACGTGTTAACTGTCTGCACACGAATCACGTAGGAGCAGTGCCGATGCTGCCGAATTCTGAGGGGCCTGATCAAATACGAAAATGCATTCTCAAGAAAACAGCAACCAGTGGAAATGGACAAACCGCTGTTGGGTGCTTATATCATTGAAGTCTACCCTGTACTAAAAAAGTTTTTCTCCAAAATCCACTAGCTCTACGTATAGTTCATTCACAGTTACTTCCAAATAATTTGAAGCTCTGCTCAAGTTCTGCATTCCAGCTATTCCTCCGCCTCATGTAAATAAAAATTAAGCCTTTGAGTCACCGAGTGCACGATTCTGGACACGTTGCAAAGTAGTGATAATTTTGACCACTACTGTACACAGCAAGGCACCAGAGTCCAGTCTTTCTTGTCGCTTATCTGATTTGTGGGATTTGCTGTACCTCTGTGACATGAATGGTTAATGCCAATATCATTTAGTATATGCTGTTCACGGTAAAGTGAGCACTTTTTATACCCTCGTTACTTTTTTTTCTTTCAGTCGTTTTTTATTCTTTAACCACGTTTTGAAATAAATAGTGCAATTTAAGTAATAAACACAGTATGTACATACCACTGGACTCGAAAGTTAACGTCTAAGGCTACAATGAAATATATTTATCGACTATTATTCCAAATGAGGGGACTTTCAAAAGTGCTCACTTTACCGTGAAAAGCACATAACCATGTTTTGCATAAGAACTACTTCTTACTAGACTTTACCAACAAGCCTATTATCTCCCTGTGTTTAATAATATAAATTATAAATGAAATATTCTAATATTATTAAATATGATTAAAAATCAAATTTAACCTAAACTAAGATGCTGTTATGTTATCAGAAGCATAAAACTCTTGCGATGCATAACATATTTAGGAAGCTACCAAACATGTGACACTTAGGGTGGATTTTCAAAGGTTTTATTATTGTGCATATTTATTAATTATATTAATTATGTTTATATTTATAAATATTACAAAATATATAATTTTGTATTAAGTTAATTGTTGTACAAACATGCGTTAGTAGTTCATATATTATGTCCGTAATAATGCTTAAGGCAATTAGCTAATCTAAAATTGTTGCATTTTCCATGGTCTTATTCTGTGTCGAAGAATTTATGCGTCTACTACAGCGGATGTAATAGAAGTGCATGTCGAAACCTAGGGAATCTTCCCACGCGTTTAAAGGACGAAAAAAAAAATGAGCATATGTCTGGAAATGCTTTATTCCCTTGNACCTAGGGAATCTTCCCACGCGTTTAAAGGACGAAAAAAAAAATGAGCATATGTCTGGAAATGCTTTATTCCCTTGCTATATAAACATTTCACAAATGTTTATCTTTTACGGCACCCAGTCTTGGTTTTAATGGTGTGGAAAGTCATCACAGCCATAACATATCACGTTCACTGTTTTGGTAAGCATTGTAATTTACTTTGGACATGATATGATGGCATTTCGCTCGAAATCAACGTACCCCACATACCGTACAATAAACACAAAATTGTGGAAGGCAATGAAGATTTGCCAGACCTGAGTTCACATTACACGTTTTCTTATCAAAATAAGTATTTTGTTAACACCAAAGGTCTAACGTGTATTTCGATTGTGCCAGGTATATTAAGTGCTGTCTCAGCGAGTCATTTTTTTCCATATGTACCAGGCAGGGCACAGTTCATTCAAGCTGTTGCTCCTTGTTAAATATTGGCTTTAAGTCTCCCCTTGGTAAGATGTGATCCAGGTTACAAAAACGACGGAAATGTACGGCATATTGAAGTCCAACACGCGTGTCTAACTACCGCTTTGGGGGCAGCTGCTAAAGTGAGGTTACCGCACAGAGGGGCGAACGTGTACTTAACCCGTGTGGGAACGTCGACCTTAGTAACTTACACGTGACATATCTGATGAAGGGGGTAGCGGGGAGAGTAGTTCGACTGCCGTCCCTCTGTGGTGTGAGAGGAGTGATGGGGGAGGGCGGGGGTTGAACCACTTGCCATGCGGCCTTTCAACCACTCCAACACTCGGCAAACAGACAGACGGGGATATCTCCCGTCCTCCTGAGATCAGGGTCGGCAGTCGTCCGTCCCTCAGTTATATTTGTTTCGCCGTCGCCCAAGACAAATACCCACCAACCCCGGGTCCAGGCCAAGTCTGCACGGGCGCCGGGCCGAACTCTCCCGAGCACTTCCGAAGGGAGCAGTGTGGGGCCGTGAGCCTCTGGAGGACAGGAATCTGATGGCACTGTTTGACTTATCTTCTAGCTGCACCCTGATCTCGAGGAGGATAACCCTGACTGAGAACAAACGTGTAGCGGTACCAACTTTATAATAAACATTGTTTTTAGTAGTTTTAGTCTGATTATACTTGGAAAGTTTTATAGTCTGTTCTCGGTTAATTGTGCACTTTTAATAGCTCTGCTTCGAAACTACTTGCTTCTCGATTTATATCCTTCCGCCATATGTAACATTTACTATGCCATGGACCTGATCGCTTTATTCAAACTTTATCCAACTGAAAACTTGGAGTAGCTAGGAATGTAAATGTCTAAATAATATCCAAAGTCATGTTTTAATGTGTATAAAACAAGAAAGATCTTGAGGCCATACATTGCTCTTGAGGTTACTTCTATTCAGATTATCAAGATCAATGTTAAAAATATGGCAACTAAACATTTTCGCCACTAGGTAAGCGCTAGTGTCGCAAGTGTACCAGATTATTCTCTATTTTAAAGGTAGAAAAACACGATAATTGCAATAAACGTAAATAAAATATAAAATAACTTAGTAAATAAGTAAAATCTTGCTCTTTTTTTTTCTATCATATTGATTAAAATTTTATTCTAACGTGGCCTCATTGGAACACTGCGCACCTAGCGACGGGAATTTTCCCTATGCCAAACTCCATAAGAAAACAAATTTTGTTTCTAACTTGGGTAGAATAAATCTTTGTTAAAGGAGTTCACAGTAAAGTGGAAACTTTTTAAATCAATATTTGCAAAAAAAATTACTGCCCTTAATTACATATCTGCTACAATACACTCTGGTTTGCAAGTTCCCACTTAAATTGTCAGCAACTTACTGAAAATAGTTCTAAGACTTGACACTGTGTTGCAAGAGTGCCCACTTTACTGTGTACTACCTTTAACAAAGGTTTATTCTACTCAGGTTACAAATTAAACGAGTTTTCTTATGGGAGAGTTTGGCATTGGGAAAATTTCTGCCGCTAGGTGCGCAGTGTTCCAAAGAGCTCACTTTAAAATAAAGTTTTAATCTATGTGAATGATACAAGAAAAATATTTTATGAAGTTACGAAGTTATTTTATATTTTATTTACGTTTATTGCAATTATCCTGTTTTTTTTTTACCTTTAAAATATAGAAAAATCTGGTACACATGTGACACTAGCGCTTACGTAGTGGCGAAAATGTTTAGTTGCCAATATTTTAACATCGATCTTCCTAATCTGTGTATAAGTTACCTTGCCCTGACTGAGAACAAACATGTAGTGGTGCCAACTTTATAACAAAAATAGTTTTTTGGTAGCTTTAGTCTGGCAATACTTAAAATGTAAAAAAAAATTTCAGTAAACTTCCTAAACAGTTGTGATGGGTTGTAACATTTCCCCATACAAAAGTTTCAAACGTCAAGACTGATTGCCGAAATTACCATACCTGGTGGATTAAATGGGGCCCTCATCGGAGCAGCAAGGGTAACATCAGGCAGGAGAGCAGGTCGGTTAAGAACTGATACGAGGGGACGGCGTGTGGCATGGCGATCGCCCCCCTCTCCGAGGACAGACATTTAGGTGGATTTTTCCTCCATTTGAAATAGCTATGGGCGAGGGTTGACAAAAGAAGAAACTATGTGTTTAAACAGTTTTTAGTGGGGTTTTGAGATAATTGTTAAAACAAATGATAAATATATTTTTTTTCAGAAGTTATAGAAGTTGTGCATGATAACATTGTTGGTTATAGATAGCAATTTTGTAGAATCACTTAATTATATAAAATTTTTCAAAAACTAAATTTCTTGGGGTTCTCCTTCATACACCACACTTGCTTATGGTTTGTTCACCGCCTCCTGATGGTTGTTTTTCTCTGCTTGAAGTAAAAATTTAAAGGTTAAGTATTTTGAAGAAAAAAAAACAGGAAGGGACGGAAGAACGTATTCGCCTGCCCCGTGCTTCGGAAGCTAGCCATTGCACAGTAATGGACTGTTTTATGGTTTGTTCACTGTTAATTGAGCTCTTTGAAAACCCCTGATTGGCAACTATTTGCTTATCATTTTGTATCCTTCCGCCATGTGGAAATTCAATGTGCCTGATAGCTTTATTTAAGTGTCATCCAACTGACAACGTGAAATAGTTAAGAATGTAAATATGTTGATAATATGCAATGTCGTGTTTTAATGTGTATAAAACAAGACACTCTAGTGACCATACAATTAACCATTACTCTCGCAAGGGGCCGCGGTGGCCGAGCGGTTAGACTGATCGCCTTCCAACAAGGCGAATTGGGTCCAATCCCCGATTTTCGCAAGTGAGAATCATGCCGGACGATTCCGCTGGTCGGCGGACTTTCTCAGGGATCTCTCGTTACCCCCGCCCTTGCATTCCGGCGCTGCTCCATACTCTGCGTCCTTCGCCATCATCGCCTCTCAAGACCCCGATGTTAATAGCCGCTCAAATCTTTTCACTCACTCGCTCAAGTGGCCACTGTGAACAGGGACAGACCACCCCGGCGGGCGATGGCAACAGACCGAGTTACACGACCACACGACTAGCCACCCGCGTCACTAAGAGAAAAAAAATTG
>NQII01001233.1:384996-437076 GCA_002778355.1 Clitarchus hookeri
GTGACACTGCGCCGTCAATCAATCACGGCGCGCGACCAGCACGCGACCGATACGGATGATTGTTATCGACAGCTTTGCCACAAACCACCCCCTACCCCCCTCCATTCCCTTCACCCGCCACCCAATCACGAGGCTCTCCCACGTCATCCCTTGCCACATTTCGCCTGCTAGGGGCAACTCTCCGAACAGACCCCACATGCTACCCGGATACAGCCCTTGCACGCGTGGCCACAGTATGCGTATGTATGTATGGGTAAGTGAAATAACTTAGCGGCTCTTTTGATGTGGGCGTGGCCAAGGTCGTATATATGGAGTAAGCAGAAGGGATGTAGCTCCTCCCAAAAATTTCGAAATATAAATAAATGTAAACAAATCTTGGGGGTAAAAAAAACTGAAAATGATGTACTCAACGTTGAAATAAACATTGCAATAGGTTTTCCTTGAGTGTGGACTTATAAAAAAAAATATATATGTGACACTGGGAAAAGGGGCCGCGATGGTGTAGTGGTCAGACTACTTTTCTCCCACCTAAGCGAAACGGGTTCGATTCCCTGCGGGGTCGCTCCCGCATTTTCGAACGTGGGAATAGTGCTGGAAGATGCCGCTGGTCGACGGGTTTTCTCAGGGATCTCCCGTACCCTCCCCCCTCGCATTACACTACTGCTCCACACTCACCTCAATTCACCCTCATCGGCTCTCAATACCTCGATGTTAAGATCCACCCAAATCTCTCCACTCTCTAATACATTGGGAAAAAGCGTTTTTTTTTTTGTTGCAAAGTGCTCACTTCAGATATCGAGGTTCATCCCATCTCAAAATCAAATCATGTGTACGCAACTGGGCGTGCCCATTCGCTGATTGACCGCGCGATGCTCTGCACTGGGATTGTGCTTCATTGGCCAACCGCGTGTTGCGTACGATTCCCTGTAGGCTGGACTGCAAGCCAGCGAGTCAAGTTACCACGCGCTGATTGGCGAACGGCGTTCCGAGACGGTGCGGGCCAGTGACGCCATTCCGCTGGAGTTTGTGGCTCCGCGACATGACGTGGTTTGCCCGGTCCGGGCACAACACGAGCCAGACATTATCACAAATTAACGGGCCCTATCTACCATGTCACAAAGTCTTAAATGGGAAGTCAAGACATTCCTTCTCAATGCATCACTTTTTATACTAACTTATTCGAACAAAAGCATATTGTTACGCGCGTGACGTATCGCCTCGCGCGCGAAGTTCCCGACAAGCGCAGGCCGGCGCTGTGGGAGGGTTGACAATCCCCCCTCCCCACTGCAGGTGGTCAACCTAGCCGCGCCACCCGGTTCCTGGCTGGCGTCACAGCCCCACCGCCCCCTACTGGAGAAGACGACAAGTGCAGGGGATGCGCTAGAATATTCTGGGAACCAGGACCCTCAGCACAACGCCGCATTTATAGTCCATCCACGGTTTATTCGGATGTTTTGAAACAAACTTTTTGAAAGGTCACCCTGGAAGAAACACGCCAAACTGGTTTTTAAATAACTTGTATACCGCAAATATATAACACTGTAGTTAACTTTTAAAGTATTACATTTTTGAATAAATGAAACTTTAACGTAGTATCTTCTATAAATTGTAATATTAATTTCGTATTCAATACGAATTAAAAACCGCGAGAGCAGCGATGTGTCGGCAACGGAAGGGAAGAAATAGTTCACAGTTAAAATATTGTTTTAACGTAGTTTTTTGTTTGCCATTTGTACATTAAACTTTCTCTATTGAAATTTTTAAATTTTTAGGAAGTACTGATGGAAACATATTTTATTAATATTGCTAAAAAAAAAAACAGCAGCCAAAAATACGTCTGTACGCTCTAGTGACATTTTTTTTTTCTTCCGAGGAAGAAACGAACTCGCGGAGCGGAGCATATCGCTCTCTCGCTCTCTCTGTCTCCCTCTCTCTTTCTCTCTCTCTCTCTCTCTCTCTCTCTCTCTCTCTCTCTCGGGAAATTTCACAGCGCTAGTAGAAACAGGAAAATTATACATGTTTTCAATTTTAGCGTATTTCATACTTATTACAGCAAAAAAAATTTAATTATGGAACTGTAATTTTAAACTGAAACGAGAGTTTAATATCTGAATACTTATTATAATATATTTAGAAGTGATGGCGGGACGGTTACCAATCCGAAGTTGGCAGAAGTGGCGTCGGCGAAGTGGCGACATGACATGGCGTGTTGATTTTCCTGAACGAATTGTTAATTTTTCTTCCTGCGAAAAATACTTATAATCCCATGAGATCGTATGCGTTGTGTGTTTTTAAACCTACCTAGGGTAGTTACGATGTTGTGATAGATCTGTGTTTCCACGGCAGGAATAAATACGCCGTAACGTGCGTCGTGACCGGTGCTTGTGAAAGGTCTTAGTGTCTTCATTGTGGGCGAGTATGTGTGAGATTGCAAATATTGTACGAGAGAAATGCATACGTTTTAACAGTAAACTGTTTTTATGAACTAAATTATCTGAAACTCACGTCTGTTTATTTATCACAACGTAGTAACTTTTCCTTAGTTGTGTAACGTGTTGAATGTTTGGCACAATTCCAACAAATTACTAAGCCCAGCCAGAAAATGTGTAATAAATAATTAAANTGTAACGTGTTGAATGTTTGGCACAATTCCAACAAATTACTAAGCCCAGCCAGAAAATGTGTAATAAATAATTAAATAAACCTAATAAAAACTAAGTACCAGTGCAATGAAATATGAGCGGAATAACAGTTATGGTAGGCCTATTTGTGTGCATGTTCATCACACTCTCTTCAACTCGTCGCTGCTACGTACAAAAAAAATTTTTGACACGAGTTGCGTGCTTGAATTTACTATATTTTTCGTTGGAGTGGTTGCTTCTTCGTTTCGAAATTTATTCCAACAGAGGTCGTGCTTTTAACAAAATAACCAAACACTTATAAATAACAAGATGTTGAACAGTGCAGTTTTTTCCCCCGCAGTTGTAATAGGGTTAAACACAATCGCGGCAAAATATTAACGTGTATTATGTATAACGTGCTATGTCGTGTATAACACNTTGTAATAGGGTTAAACACAATCGCGGCAAAATATTAACGTGTATTATGTATAACGTGCTATGTCGTGTATAACACAAATAATAATATATATTATGTTAGCAATGTAAAATAATACCTATAAGAACTATTACCAATACAGACATAGTTGAAGTATGATAAAACTGACGTAAATGTAGTTATAGGCCTAAATTGTGAGCATTCATACGTAATGGTTTTTGAATTATAGCAGAATTTGTTGAACAGCTGAAAACTGTAAACAAAGCATTTGAAAAGTCAAAACCTAGAAGTCACATGGCAGTGTTTATGTTTACATGTAGCGGAAGGATACGTAATCTGTAACCAAAAGTATAACTTTAGCAGGGCTTCAGAAAAGTGTGAAGTAACCATGAATCGCCTATAGAGAAATTTCTGGGCGATGGCCTACGACCTTATGAATACAAGCAACAGCCGGAATGTCGGGAGTCTTCCTATGGACGCCAATTGGCTGAATGCGGTATCCAGACGAAGACGAGTGCGGTGAAGAGGACGGACGACGACGGGAGATTACGAGGCTACGACGGACTGGGTGTTTGTGGTGTGAATGCACCAGAGCGCGTGAAACCCGACGAGTGAAGGCTACTGTGCATGAGGGCGCTCGGAGAAGTCTAGAACATTGAGGACTGGTGGGACCTGGACTAAACTGAGGTGGGACTGTATGTGATACCGACTTTATTGTAAATATTGGAACTGTCAATTATGGACATATAATTTGTAAAATAACTGCATAGGTTTTAATACACTGTCCATTGGGACTGATTTTTTAAGCATTTAATTATGTTAATTTATTTGAGGTAATCGTAAATCGTATTGATATCAATTTATTGTGAGATGTTGATTAGACATAATTTTGTTTGTAGTTATTGAAAATAAAATTAGGAAATTATAATTAACTCTTTTATTTAATTACGACCTCCATCCCTTAACGAACTTGGTTTAGACCACTCATTTTGAGAGAGAAATGTATCAATATTCTAAGCATATATCCCTCACGCAGGTAGGCAGGACTCGACGTGTCTTCGACAGCGAGGTCATTAGAGAGCAATTTACTCAGACATGCAGGAACGGGGAGGAATCGGCCACAGCCTGTTACAAGGAACCATCCCAGCATTCACCCGGAGTGATTTTTGTAAACCATGGACAACATAACCCTGGTCCTACCGAATACGAGACCAAAGTTAAATAACAGTGCGACCTCGCTCAGTCATTAACAGAACACTCCGACGTTAAGTAATTTAAAAAATATATGTATTAATTCGTAATTTTTATTGGTAAAATGTAAATTTTAATTTTAACTCTTAGAAAAAAATATTAAACATAAAAATTTACAGGATGACTTAAGGTGCCAGCAATCCTTAAGAAATGTCACTTAGAATTCTTTTTGTTTGAAACGGTTATATTTACACTTTGAGAAGGAATTTCTTTAACCTGTATTCCCCATTTAATCTCTGTGACCTTAAGCCTTTTCTTGACGCTGTGCATGCACACTCAAACTGTGATTTTGGTTCACGTGATTCTTTGACGTCCGAATCCGCGTTTATGTGTGTCAGGCGTTTATTACCCAATTTGAACGTTGTCTGCAGACATGACCAAAACAAAACAAAAATCTTATTTTTGGTGCGGAAATACGTGTTATAAAATTAACTCGTTAAAAAAATCTTGAAACTCGACGTTCACAGACACGTCTCTCAGCATGATGAGTTAATGTGCCAACAATTGCTGTGCCCGAAAAAGAGTGAGTGAGTGAAGAGATTTGGGTGGTTCTTAAAAGCGATGTCTTCAGAGCCGATGAGGATGAAACGAAGTGAGTATGGAGCAGCGCCGGAATAAAAGGGTGAGGGAAACTGTATATCCCTGAGAAAATTCGCCGACAAGCGGCATCATCCGGCAAAATTACCACATGCGAAAATCCTGAGTGACCCAACCGGGGACTGAACCCGGTTCGCCTTGGTGGGAGGCGAATAGGCTGACGGCTCAGTCACCGCGGCCCTTCCCGAAAAATAACTTCCACACAAACAGTAAGGTATAATTCCGCGTGCTAGTATGAACCCCGTTTCTCAGCCCATTAGCCACAAAACTAAATAAGATGCGTTACTCTTCGATCAGATCTCGCATTTCAAGTCTCAAGCGGGCCTGGAAACATCGCCGCAACAAAACATCAGAGTTTCTCGGTTACGAAACTTAAGCCCTTGGGGGCGTAGGTTGTATTTCTGTTTGCCGTCCTTCTTCCCGCGTCTTTTTTCCTTAGTTTGTTACCGCGTGTCTGGACGAGTTTTCGTTTCTCAACTTCCTAAGTGGTTCCCAGGCGAAAAGAAACGTGCTTGCTCTGGATTGGAGTTTGAACTACACTGCCGTCGCACGGACTGTTAATGCCCTTGAAGCGCAACAATTCGATGATGCAGGAGCCACTGTAAATAGTTCATTGGTACATTAATTCACGATTTCAGGAGTTTCAAACACGAAATTGGATCCTCTTAGGAAACGCCATTATTTAAGACAATGGATTATCGCGATAATGTCTACTGCAAATCTTCAACGTACAGTGCTTGTGCGCATGTTAGAAAATTTTCATCCAATATTGGTTGTCACGTGTATGTAGCTATAGTCCATTCTCGGTTACCTCCATCTTTTCTGAAGCCCTACTCGAGTAATACTTTCAGGCTATTCCTCCACCACATCCAAACAAAGCTTCAATAAGTCTAGAAAACTGCACCAAACGGCAGCGCAGCACATTTGTACGCAGTCACTTTAATAATATTTTAAATAAGAAGTATTTCTTACTAGCCATTAATATTCATAATTAAGTATTTCTTAATAGTATTTTTTTTACTTGTCATTACTATTCTTTCTCTTTTTATTCATATTAAATATAAAACAAATATTATAATTCATATATAAAATATAAGTAAATGTTTAATTTAAAAAAAATAAATCTACTTTTAGTTTAACGGAAGTACAAAACGATTATGATACATAACATATTAAGGAAAGCGCCAAGTAAGTCATACATGGGGATATTTTTTCAAAGGTCTGATTTAAAAAGTGTGAAGAAACCAAGCCAAGTCGAATATGCATCGACAAATCATTAAAAAATCAACACGTTACAATGTTTAGGGTAAACGGTTGGCTGAAATTTTTTTTGTCATTTTCCAATGTCTGTGATTATTATAAAATGAGTATCGCTGAACCCATTTCGGTCACGCTAGATTTGTTGGCATGGNACGATTATGATACATAACATATTAAGGAAAGCGCCAAGTAAGTCATACATGGGGATATTTTTTCAAAGGTCTGATATAAAAAGTGTGAAGAAACCAAGCCAAGTCGAATATGCATCGACAAATCATTAAAAAATTAACACTTTACGATGTTTTGGGTAAACGGTTGGCTGAAATTTTTTTTGTGATTTTCCAATGTCTGTGATTATTATAAAATGAGTATCGCTGAACCCATTTCGGTCACGCTAGATTTGTTGGCATGGACGCATTATACACGAACACGAACCAATACATGAAGACGACCCGTACAGCTAACCAATACACGAAACATCCACATTTCTCCTTCAAGTTCGAACTTTACTTTCATGCGCTAATATATCACAGGAGCCTGATCGATAATTACAAAATCAGTTTGAACAATCATAACTTCATCAATTGCGAAAGTCTTCCAGACGAGCACATATCTGGCATCAAATTGATTTAGAAAAGCAACTGTTATACTAATTGACAATTATGCGGCTTACGAAAAAAAAAATCCCAATATGGCCACTGCCAACTTTAGCAGTAATACCTTGTAACCTTAAACGATACAGAAACGACCAACGCATAACTCTCTTGGCGAACTATTACTTGCTTAACGAAAGTACTATCTTTCTTACAAACACCAGCATTAAAGTACCTAATATTTCTGAAAATATTCCTAGGATAATATCTACTTTTCCTGTATTTCCCTACACACAATCACTACACTTTCATAAAGTACTGTTGTTAAGCTGATTTTGTCTGCGTAATAATGGTTCATTGTTAATAATGTATTTTGTTATTCACCATTGAAAAAAAAAGGCCGTTCCTGCCTATATATGGAAACACCGACCAGTGTGGAAATGCGAAGTTGGCAGTAACGTAATAANAAAAAAAAGGCCGTTCCTGCCTATATATGGAAACACCGACCAGTGTGGAAATGCGAAGTTGGCAGTAACGTAATAAGCGTAGTTCCGTGTCTTAATGTCGCATGAAAAGTTTTACGTTTTAATATGTTGACAGTTAACATGTTTATTTGAAATTCCGTTCGCGTTATGCACAGACGACGAAATGAAACCCTCGTTCACGTGCACGGTATATTAAAACATAAAAAGCGCTGCCAGTTGTCTACGATAAATCAGTGCGCAGTGTTCGCAACGCTCTGTAATAACAAGTTATAACCGCCAGTGACGCGTGGGCGAGGCAGGAGCTAACGGATGCGCCATGGCCTGTGGACGCCGTCGGCGGAAGTGATGAATTCGAAACCTCCGCGGCCTGGTATCGACACATTTATTAAACCGTTATTTCCACTTGTCGCGCCATTGGGCGTGTACTTGCACAGATAATGTCATCTCCGTAACGACTGCCTATTGGGTATGGCTGTGTCGCGGGCTCGGTTCTCGCTCTATCAAAATAACCCATATCTGTGCTTACAAACTCGAGGGACATAAGAATAAGTATTAAAAGCGGATGGAGAGGAAGACTAGATTATCTTTCCCAATAAAAATTAGGTTTTTGAAGTAAATATACTACTGCTAATAATATATATATATATATATTTTTTTTTTAATTTTTTTTTAACCAGAGTTAATCTTAAAGGTAACCACACTACAATAACTGAAATGGACTACGGGTCCAATGTTGCCACCTCGTGACGCACCATCTTAACACTTTGAGTGCGCTACATATTTACTGATAATTAAGACAAGCTAGAAGTGAATTGCCTATATTCACGACTGAACGCCCACCAGTTCTGTTTGTCTCTGTATTCCCATTTACAACTCTCCTGTCAATTCTCGCCACACCGGACACGCTTACTGTACTGTGCAATTTCCGCGGCAGGCCAAGTCTCTGCCAATACAATGCCCGAGTTGAAAGAGCCCCAATCAAGCGTTGTATCGCACGTAGAATAATATACAAGCCGTTTGAGTGATTTAAACATGCAATGTTGCTCGCGCAATATTACGTCGCAGAGAACCCTATCAGAACTTCCGGCGAAGTAATGTTTCTTCGCGCATATCTTCAAATAATGCGGATGTCATAATGTTACGACCAACACTGCACAACTCAGTTAGATTCAGACAACGTAATGTTACGCAAGTAGCACTCAAAGTGTTAACTAGATTCTTCACAAAACGCGCGTTACAGAGACTAGCAAATTTTAAGTGTTTACGCGAAATTTCAGTAGTAAACAAACACGATTATCAAACAAATAATTCACTAAATTAACGTACGTTTTGATATCACACTGTTACGGTGTGGTCAGGCCTTAGCTGAACGGCTTGCCTGATCACACCTTCAAACATTAAACCTGCAAACGAGCGGGATTGCAACGCCACCATTTGGTCGTCGACAGTTGCAGAAATCCCCTCCACCGGTCACTGAGCGCGGCCGCAGAACCACGCGCTTGATATAGGCCGTCGTTAACCGTCTTGTTGTCGTCATTCATCATTAGTCCTTTGGCGACCCGACCAGCGGAGCAGACCAGGAAGATGGGTGTCCGGCCGTCGCTAACCGTCTCCTAGATTCAGCCTCCGGCAACATTAACAAGGTGATGACGTTCCGGTTAGGGTTATTTAAAATGGCGTGAGTGAAGTAACAATAAACATAATATTAAATTCAATGTAAAGCTCCCCCGGTCAATGCTAATATAAATAATAATTGTATAACCGTAAATTGTAATAAATTCATCAGATACTGTTTTGCACTACCGAATTAACGAGTCATTATTTGAGTTACGCCCCCAGCATTCTCTCATAATCTTTCATGTACGAACTGGCTGAAAAGCTAGTTCGTAACAATGGTGGAGGCTTGGTTCCTCCCTACCCTCTCGCTGCCTTGCATCAGCTTCTCTAACATCCACCCCCATTTAATAAATTCCCCACCCACCCACGCTAGTTTCCGTAATAATAATAGCAAAATTTCAGCCACGTGCACTTTCAACCTTAAAACTTTAAAGCGGTAGTCCAATTTAAATAATGTAATAATATCTACTTTTATTATTAATTTACCNCTTTCAACCTTAAAACTTTAAAGCGGTAGTCCAATTTAAATAATGTAATAATATCTACTTTTATTATTAATTTACCTTTTATGGCCCCATATCTAAAAATACAAAGCTGAAACCTAATTAATAAACGTTATTAAAATGTAAACAATTTCCGTGTAAACCACAAGTCCCTAGTTGCGTATATTCACGTGTAAACAATTTTTCTCAGCTATACCAAGCTAGTAATATAAATTAAAATGTAAATTGCCTGTGTGCGCTGGATATTGTTATTTTAAATTTAACTATTACTGTAAATGTAATCGTAATCCTGTAAGCATTTTCAGTACAGTAACTTTCAACTCATGCTAATTTTAATAAACTCCATGCAGTACACCATATTGTACGTAGTTCGCCATTACTGTATGCAGATAAGATAAAAATATATTTTATTCAACTTTCCTCTCAGTATACATGCTATATATTTAAGAAACTTCTCATATCATTCTTAGGAATAAGGTATGCAAGTTAAGTATGACAATTTTTGTACGCTAATAGAAAGCCCGTATTGCGGTACGAGTTGCCAACCGGAAGGACGATATGTCGTTGACTTGACCAAAGTGCCGAGATGGCACATTCCCTCGTCAGCGCTTCCTCACGGCTCGAGCGCCGCAGGGCGCGAGAAAAAATAAAACAGCGTGCTAGCGCACGCCACGCAGTGGACATTGCCGACACAACATTTTCCCTCATCAGCATTTCTCCGCGGCACGAGCGCCGCGGTGTTGCGAAGCAGCGTGCAAAAGCACGCCACGCAGTTTTCTTTCCGCCACACCCGCCTTTAAACTTAAGTTTAATATTTTAGTTTTAAGTTTCTCATACTATAAATATTTTCACGTATTTCCCACAAACCTGTGCTATAAGGAAACGGGGAGAATGAATACCGATGGGTTTACGCATTTCTGTTATCCGAGGACTTAGCCAATCCTCGTGGCTTCCGGACGTGCTAGCGACACGCCATGCCAGTCATACTGTATTGTTTGATGCGCAGACTGCTAAACCTGACGTGAGATGGATTAATTGTGTGCAATGTTAAGGGTATTTAACGAAATGGGAATAGTGCTTGAGACGCACCCACTTCGACTGTGTTTGTCCGTTCATGGTTTACCCACATCCACCCAATTGTAAGGAGTACTTACTCAGGAGGTCAAATCTTTCGTTTCGCGTGAGACGCGGAGCAATCTTTGGGCCTCTGGCGGAGTTGTGACCCGACCAGAGCGGCCTATTTTTCTGTGCTCTACTAGCCTTGACAGAGGTCAGGCAGTAGGGGCGCAATTGGATTTTGCTGTGATCTTCTCTTTAAGACACAGTACTTTGAAAGTATACCACGAGGGTACTTTCGTTTCTGACCTCCAGGGAGTAAGTCATGAGTGCAGATTTCCCCAACCCCTGTATGCCAACCCTTTGTGTTAAAGTAGAAGTGTAATTATTCTGTCTTTAATTACTCATATATGTTCTTTTTCCTCTCAACTATATTCTATTTGCATAATAAGTGTCGTTATGTTTTACTTATGTCCCTCGGTTTTTGTTAACATGCTATGCGTTCTGCTACTTTTCATTCCAACCCTAACTTTTTATTAATCAATGTAATTATATAATAATTAGGCTAAGTGTTGATGTCCAGCGTAAATATTAACATTTTAATAATTATGAGTTTATCCGCGCACACAGCTAACTAAAATAATTTATTTTCAGAAGAGAAAAAAAATTACTTGTATGAAAATAGGCATTAACTAAGAACTAGATTTACAAGCGTAACGTAACCATAAAGTTGTAACACCAGTTAGTATTCATATACCGCCCGAGAGATCACTTGACGACAGTTTAAAAATAAATGAACTTTAACGCGCGTTTAAATACATAAACTTCTAAGGTCGGACACCCCACCCTACGCCACACCCAAGTAAATATAATATAACCCAGAATTAAATTACCAATATAATGTCAATAACCATAAGTCGCATAAATTATTTATTTAAAGAAAAATTTTTTTATAAGATGTTTTGACAAACTGTGCAGGCATTCTGCTAATACATTTCATTGTAAGTTTCAGAACAACGGTACCGCAAGCGTCATGTTCCACAGCAACCAGCAGTGAGGTCACACACCTCTCAACCAAAGTTCCTACGGAGGTCGGCGCACGCACCGCCCACGTGACACCAGTCCTGACGTCACGCGCAACAACCTCAACACCGCGCTCACAGCCGTCAACACTACCGCTTCGCCCAGCTCGCGAGTCATACGTAAAAACAGTTACAGGTAACCAGCGGTTAACATACTTTACATACACCACTCACACCGCACCCTGCAGGTACCTAACACGTACATAACAAACTTTACTTTACTCAAAAGTTCCAACATAACACACAATAAAAATGTAATGTTATAACTCATAGGAGGCCTCTGAAAGATGTTTAAAAAGTATTATTTATAATAACAGTAAAACGTTAACCAGTTTTAAGATACAAAAGCAGTTGAACAAATGACATACTCCACTGCTTATAAAAAAAAAAAAAATTTTCAAAATGAAACTATTCAGATAACAAATAAAGAAATTGTAAGAGTTTACGTCATAAAATAGAGACATCTCAATTATAATACTTCTATTCACTGTCATTTAATATTTTAAGTTTTATAGACAACGCCAATTGTATAATTCACCATTTTCAATAGACATTAGTATCTGATACTTAAACATATTTCTTGTGTAATAAGCAACATTTATTACGTCAACATTTGGTTGTCCTATATTTTAAATAATTATGTAAATGTACTTTAAGTATCCGTTCCATTTCCCTCTTACGTATTGAAACGTAGTTAAAAAGCAGCTGCAACATTTATTTTCTTTTTGCATTGTTCTAATTATTAATTTATTAATTTATTACTATTCTACGTTTCGATACCATCCCATCAGTGTCCTAACCCAGTGACGTCACGTACCGTTTAGTATGTAATAGTATCTAAACACCTCAGTATTTTTAGGACAGTGCTGTAACGTGTATTTATTTCCAGCAAGTGTAGTTTCTGTACAAACAACACACAATAATTGTAACGGGGAGAGCAGTTAACTTATAAAATTTAAATTCTTTTCATTGCTAAATGTTTTTTTAAAATCTCATTGTTGTAACGAGCCACGCCAAGTAGGGCATAGAGACTTACGAACTCAAGAAAGGCTGACGCGTTCGCGAACCGCCTGCGAGGCGTCTGCCGTGCTCGCGTGGAAGACGATCTGCACACCCAGCGGAAATACAAGTGCAAGGCGCGCAAGGCCACTGTGAACACACCGCCCAGCGTTTGATCGGCCCACCTGGCCCAAGGACTGCACGAAGGCATCTGGCAGTTCCTTATACCTCAATTATCCGTCTACTTTAATTCCTTTCACAAAATGTTTCCTACCGTAGCGAAGAGGACTTCAACCCGATCCATATTCCTACTGCCACAACATGAACCCCGCAACTACCACATCTACATAATCCACACGGACTCTAGGGCGAGATGAGGGCATCTCGCTAGTGAACATTGGGGGAATTGTTACGGTGTGGTCAGGCCTTAGCTGAACGGCTTGCCTGATCACACCTTCAAACATAAACGAGCGGGATTGCAACGCCACCATTTGGTCGTCGACAGTTGCAGAAATCCCCTCCACCGGTCACTGAGCGCGGCCGCAGAACCACGCGCTTGATATAGGCCGTCGTTAACCGTCTCGTCGTCGTCATTCATCATTAGTCCTTTGGCGACCCGACCAGCGGAGCAGACCAGGAAGATGGGTGTCCGGCCGTCGCTAACCGTCTCCTAGATTCAGCCTCCGGCAACATTAACAAGGTGATGACGTTCCGGTTAGGGTTATTTAAAATGGCGTGAGTGAAGTAACAATAAACATAATATTAAATTCAATGTAAAGCTCCCCCGGTCAACGCTAATATAAATAATAATTGTATAACTGTAAATTGTAATAAATTCATCAGATACTGTTTTGCACTACCGAATTAACGAGTCATTATTTGAGTTACACCCCCAGCATACTCTCACATTCTCTCATACTTTCGAGTACGAACTGGCTGAAAAGCTAGTTCGTAACAACACACACTCAAATAGCTACGACTTAGCAGGAAAAAGTAATCAGTACTCTTATACTTTCCGTTCCGCATTTTTTATTATTTCGAACACCAAGAATGCTTCACTGGGCTTTGTTAAACTATTCTGGAGTATTTCGAACGCATACAAACGTATACGTATGATTACATAAATCACACAGTAAATTCTTTTTTTCGTACTTCTACAAAGAAAATGTTTGGAAACTAGTTACCAAAAAATTTATAGGTAACACTACCGAAAAGTTTTTGTAAACTTTGAAAGAATTTGCTTGATAAGTATCCAGGAAATTTTCAGTACCTGTAAAAAAAAAGAGTAATATAACCTATCGACGGATAACCTGTAGAATTACAACAATGTGTAGTAATTCTCAAACTATTTTCCTGCAAAATCACAAGCTATTTATTTGGACTTTTACAAAGTAATTAGTCTGTTTAATAGTTTTTATGCTATAAAAATCGTATGTCAGCCAATATTACACAGAACACATTTTGTGAGGTCTAATCAGGCATGTCCTAACCCAAATATGAATTTGAAAATCCCCTTTGGGAGGTGACGGGAATAGAACCCGGGACCTTTACGTTAGAGACATGCAGGATGGAGGCAGGAATCTACCATGGCCTGTAGTAAGGAACCATTCCAGCATTCGCCCGGAGTGATTTCGGGAAACCATGAGAAAATGAGGTCAGGGTGGCCGGGCCCGGATTCAAACACAGGTCTTCCCGAATGCGAGTCCAACGTTTAATCCCTGCGCCCCGCCTCGCTCGGTTACATAGGGGAGTTATAGTCATCATTCTTCACTCCCCGCCGTAATGTCAACCGACCACGTTGAGAGTTCGTTACCATAAGGAAGCAGGTACGGCATATCCAGGGCAAACATATTTTTCGCGCAAAAATTTCCAAGACTAGTTGCAATGCAAAACACTTTAGTTCAGAAACGATTTTGTGGTTGGAGGATATCAACTTTCACGCGTCTTGCCTCTCCGCCAGCTATTCACGGGCGTTCAGTGTCGGGGGAACTTAGGTCTGATTGGCCCAGTCGAGTATGAAATGTCTTCTCACGCAGACTTGTGGCCAACAGCCTAAGGAAATATTCAAGTGTACGCGTACGAAGATGAAGTATAATCTGAGTGTAAATCTTTTCGCGAGAAACAGGTTTCCCTAGACATAACAAATGGTTTAACGACAACGAATCTTCGACATCGTTTCGTAAAAGGATGCTTCCCGACTATTTTGATTTTTTTTCCCATATGTTAACCGCTTACGTGTCGGTCAAGAACATTCGGAATCACAGAAACACATTTTCAAGTAACGCCCAGTCTAACTTAAAAGAGAGAGAGAATAAAAAAGAGCAGAGGGTATTCTCGCATCAGCAAGCCATCGCTAAACACCGGGGAAGTCTGGAATTGATTTTCTCGGCAGCAGGATGGACTCTAAACTCGGGCATGTGCGCGTCGTTATTGCGAGTAGAACAGTGTCCAACACGCCGAGGAGAATCCTGAGCCGGTGATAATACCGTGATGCTGGAGGACGCCCGGTCGTACAGAAGCCAGCCGACCGCGAAATTGGTTTCTCACAAAGGAACAAATTTCAGCAGCTCTGTTATGCAGAGAACCACGAAGTCCATCACAAAGAGCAGGTCATCGACATGCCAATTTTTTTTGTCTCCAGGTATATGAAGGTGCTATACAAAGACACACTGAAGGGGCTGCGGTGATGTAGTGGTTAGACTACTCGCTTCCCACCAAGGCGAACCGGTTTCGTTTCCCGGCGGGGTCGCACCCCGGATTTTCTCACGTGGGAATCGTGCCAGACGATGCCGCTGGTCGGCGGGCTTCCTCGGGGATCTCCCGTTTCCCCCGCCCTTGCATTCCGGCGCTGCTCCATACTCACCTCGCTGTACCCTCGCCGGCTCTTAAGACCTCGATGTTAGGAGTCGACCAAATCTTTTTACTCACCCACCCATAGACACATTGGAAGATCGGAAAACGTTTTTGACCACATATGCTATCTTCGACACCATAGCTACACTCTAAAATCGAAACAGTAAGAACTACTCAAAAAATCAGCGCATTTGACTGCAGATCTGATGACACTATTCCACTTGAACCAGTACCATTATTCTGAGAAATTAAGTTGCTGGTATTCAGTTATTTAACTGTCATTTACACTGATTCCTAGTAAATTACGCTGGCCTGGTAGCGAAACCTCTCGTGCTTCCCATTAATTCGCGAGTATATAACAGCTCGTGCACCGAAGATTCCGCAAAATAATACTACATATTTAAATTGGTGATACAGATTTTAGAGTATAGTTTATTCTTTTATGATTCGCTGATCAAGCAGACCAGTCAACAAACGTTCTTATTCAGAGAGTTAGATTCCTCATTGGCCCAATGAAATTGGACAGTAGCTTCATACATGCATGAGAACCAATAAGGAAAGAAAACTGTCGGACACATGAAAAGTACGTTGACTCATAGGAAAAAGTTAACATTTACCACGAAAAAAAAAATTATCGCCTCTAACTATACAAATAGAATTTTTTTTCTTTCGCTGCAAATCTCCAATTGTTTCTGCTCTGCAATTGTTTGATTAGAAAATATTTTAACAGTTTCAACAGGATGACCCTACACCGTACGGGAAACAATGTATCAATAATCCCCGAGTTTTTAAAAGCCAAGCACCTACTTCTCCAATTTAGCTTTTTACTTCGAGTACCATACAATAAAATATCCGTCCTTCAAAAAATATTTTCCTGCTGAATAAAAGCGCTCGACTATAAAATACGTACCTGAACACGATGAGCTTGAAACTGGTCACACCATCCAGCACACCGGACCAATAACAGACATTCGTCAGCATAGCTCGTGAACTCCGAGTGCGCAAGAAATAATGAAGGCATGATGTAAGCAAAGCGCAAAACCCAATGAAAAATGTTCACTTCCCTGGTACATATAGATTATTCGCACCAAACCTGTCTGAAATAATGATTCCAGTAGACAATTTGGCTTCGTCGAAAGTATTAACCGAGGGGAATTGCACGGATTAAGTGGTATGAATGTGTTCAGTCAAGCGTGCTCACTTTCGGGCTTAGCGGGTAGGTACACCCAATTTTCACGAAAGGAGTTTCTTTCTAGTTGTATTTAAAAACATTTTAACCCAGACCCACTTCCGAGATTGGACAGTTTTAATTTCTTCGCCTCGTATGCATCTGCCCCGCGAATCACAAACGTCCATTACAGGAGCAACTTACTGTAATTCTGATTGTCTCAGTAATGCATAAAAATGTCTTTCCGCAAAGAAACACTGTCAATAACAAAATTTAAACCGTAGGTGTGGGAAAAGGATGTTGAAATATAGTCTACGTAAAATAATTTTTGCGAAACTCAGGTGTCCATAACCATACTGATTTATAACGAAAATGTCAAACAGTCTGTTAGGGCTGGTTCACAATAAAAGAACATAAACACGGAGTATAAAAGTACAGTAGAGTATCGCACAACCAGGATTCTTATGCGAAATTGATTCACTATTGAATACTCTTATGTATTATTTTAAGCCGATGCTATTTTGCGACGAGTCTTACGTTAGTTGGCAGTGTTGAGAAATAANTCTTACGTTAGTTGGCAGTGTTGAGAAATAATACATTTTTTTAACAGACTGCGATATTACGTAGACATTTGACAGTGATAAAAAATATTTAGCATTTTTGTTTTTCTATAAAATCATTGTTTTTGCGATAGTGAAGATGTGAATAATTAATCTCTTGAAAATTTCCCGAATTCATTTAAGGACAAGATATACTTCAAATATATGTACATTTGGCATTCCTTTTCAGTTGAATAGCATTTTGTAAACTACTCCCTATGCGAATCTGAGCCAATAACAAACCTATAAGAAAACAAGGACCGAATGTCGTGCTACCTCGTCTGGGGTAAAACTGAAGCATCTGTCAATGAAAAACTAAGTGAGGTTTGAGTACATAATGGGATTATTGAGTCTAACTTGTTGCCAAATTAATCCGCGAAATTTTCTGCTAGTTGTCACCTGTTTTTTTTTTCTCTCTAAATTTATATCTTGCAACATTTCTTCCTCGACTCCTGCGATACGCAGTTGTGAATGAATAGGTTCGAGAACATGGCGGTTAACTCTTGTGCACACGACATATGTTCTTTAGTTACTGTTATGCTTTCAATTGTGAAACAAACTTTAGGTTTCAACATCCTATGCACACGTGTGCAACATTTCTTTCCTCTNCTGTTATGCTTTCAATTGTGAAACAAACTTTAGGTTTCAACATCCTATGCACACGTGTGCAACATTTCTTTCCTCGCTGGCTGCGGTACATGTGAAAATCCCCTTTGGGAGGTGACGGGAATCTATCCCGGGACCTTTACGTTAGAGACATGCAGGGTCGNACTGTTATGCTTTCAATTGTGAAACAAACTTTAGGTTTCAACATCCTATGCACACGTGTGCAACATTTCTTTCCTCTCTGGCTGCGGTACATGCATGTGAAAATCCCCTTTGGGAGGTGACGGGAATCTATCCCGGGACCTTTACGTTAGAGACATGCAGGGTTGGGCAGAAATCTACGATGGCCTGTAGTAAGGAACCATTCGAGCATTCACCCGGAGTGATTTCGGGAAACCATGAGAAAATGAGATCAGGATGGTCGGGCCCGGATTCTAACACAGGCCTTCCCCAATGAGACTTCTGCTGCCCTCACACCGGACGAGCATGATTCGCCTGCGGAAAGCTGCAAGTGCGTTATCCACTGATAACTAGAGACGTGCAAAATTCGCCTTATCCTTCGGTGACAGGATAAGACTCCACTATCTTACAAACAAGTGAGCGCAGTCCGAAGTTTCACTGGCCATTGCACATTAATCAACATCACCAATCTGCTTGATTTCCTTAAAAGAGATTGATGATTCCACTACTCAACTTACATTATTGGCTCAAAAGTTCGCCGAGGTGTGCCAGGCATGGTTTTGGCCAATGGCTGGAGTCTGCCAAATGCACAGTAACTTTCATTTACGTATGTCCTTAAATAATAACGTAAATGTTGCAGGCCTATACTGACAAATAGGGACCTGCAGGATTCACGTTATTTTTTTCGTTACAGGCTGAACTCCATCATAATGTATGCTCGTTCGACTTCTGCCATTGGTTGACAGATCATATAGCACATTTCAAGGTCGCGTTTAGCCAATAGTAAAGTATCTACTGTAGAGCCACCAATCTGCAGTGAAGCGATCACGCAGGTAAATGACGTCGTATAGTTGTCAATAACCAATAAAATCGCGAACAGTGCTGAAGCAGGTATGGTGCAGTAAATTTTAGCATGTTAATAAATAATAACGTGAATTTTGAATGTCTCTACTAGTAAAGCATTAGGAAACCATACAGGTTTGGAGACTAGCCACGGCACGAGATATTTCCCGCGGAAAATCAACGATCCTAGTCACACGTTTCCTCGAGGCTTTGTCACGTGTTTTCGTCACGTCCTCTGTGTTCCACGTGGCGCGTGATTTCACAGGGGGGTGGGGTTAACTCACAGCGGGCGTGGCACGCGCTGACGTCACCAACCCCCTCGACAGGGAGTGCGACACGGGGAGGGACGCAGGCAGACACCAGCCACCCCTGCGGCGTCATCCCCAACCCCCTCACACTTCGGGATAAACCTGCCGCAATTTGTTTCTCCGAGAATCCCACCCCTAATACGCCCCCCTTCCCGCACAAACCAAACCCCCTTGCGGGCACTCGGCCGCAATTTGCTGCGGCGCGGGGTGGTTGGTGCGGGCGATGGTGGGAGTGGGAGAACCCCTGGCAGGTGTTTTACTCGCCCCATTTGACGCCACCGCACATCGCCACTCCCTCCCCCGCGCTGGAGTGGTAAGGTGGTCGTGGGCGATAGTTAGTGGTGGGGGTTCAACAACGGTCTGGTCGCAGACCTCCGCAAATCTGCGGTACTTCGGTTATTCGCCAGGCACACTTCAAAAAAAAATAGTACACTAGACCTCGTTTATCTGGACCGACTGCGGCCGAACGTCATCCGGATTAGGGGAAGTACAGAAATTCAGATTACCTGAAAATAAAGCCGTTAAAATGAACTGTAGTAGGCCGACTATCGCCAGAGACACTGGGAAGTGGCGAAAAGGTTTTGAGTCAACGTATTTCTGGTAACACACCGTTCAGTCCACAATCGAGAACATGTTTGGCTGTTATTTTAGTGCCCCTGAAAAGCTATAAGACCTTAGTAAGGTTACACTTTATTGAGGAACGGGGAAGGAATCGGCCAGGGCCCTGTCGTACATAAATTTGTTTCTGGTGTTGCGAATAAGAAATACTTTGATGTGTGCTGATAGCAAAGAACTTGTCTTGTCATCGCAACCAGTAAACTGATGACTTTGTGTACGGTGATCAGTGATACGAAACAGTTATAGCCAGGGATAGGAAAATCGCGAGTTCAATTACCAGTAGGTTATACTCTACAGTCGTGTGTATAGTCGAACTTCAGATATTTGCTCATTGGCTGCTACCCCAGATAGTACACCAGTGATACCTCACGCCTGACAGTATGAGTAGAGACAGTGGTTTATCGAGGGAAAAAAGTTGACTGTTTGTTAGGATTCAACATACTGTACACATTCCCGACAGTTTTCTTTCCTTATTGGCTCTCATCCATGTTTGAATATACTAACCATTTTCACTGGACCAATGAGGATTCTGATACTATTAAGGCGTAAATGATTCGCAAACTTTCTTACTGGTGTAGGTCATAATTGGTTCAAATTACTGTAGCTGAACATGTAGCATATAGCTATGTGTTTTGTCATCCTAAATACAGCGCGCATCACAAATGTTTTTGTTCGCAACACCTGAAACAGTAAATTAAAGTGGGTCTGAAAGGCTTAAGGAACCATCCGAGCATTCGCCGGGAGTGATTTTGGGAAAACCATGGAAAAAACTGAAATCAGGATTTCCAAACCGGAATTCGATCCCAGGTTCTCCAGAATGCGAGTCTAGTTGTTTACCACTGCGCTACCTCGTTTGGTTGCACATGATGGACATTGATGGCCGTGGTTATGTGCATTATGTGCACAGCAAGGAATCAGTGCCAAGTGTTCGGTGTGTCTTATAGTGAGTGATATGATTTGCGAAAAAGTTTCTACGTCTCTTGTTTGTGAAAGGTTATTGCTTATATATAGGGCCAGTAACTTTTCGCGAAAAAATCGGAGCGCACAGTAGACTTCAATACTATATACACACCTCAGCTGTTGTTCTGCCTCCATTGGCTGCTGGGTGCCGTGTCCGTCTTTGACCCAGCCACTCAGGACTAAGTAACTCCTACACGGAACCTTCGTGATTCGTGCGCAAACTGTTAATACGGGCCAGAACATTTTTTAGCCAATCAAAGAAGCTGGATGACCCTACAGTGTTTTGGACTGTATCTTGTCTAGAAATATTTTCGCAAAATATCACTGCCCCTACTGATATAAGCTATGTATGATTGTTTGAGCACTTTTGAAACCATCGTTTGAAAAAACGGCATATATATTTTTAACAGGCGCAGTGAACTGGCAGGCATGTGCCTAGTAAAGTTGGTATCGACGGAGGAAAAAAATAGTTCCAAGCCTTAATGCTGAATTAAAAGTGTTCGGTAAGCATTTGTGATAACTGAAATCGTTTATTTTGCTTTCTGTGTTTCGAATGTATATTTGTAAAAGATTCAGCGCATTTGTAATACTTTTACTTTTGTAACAATTTCACAGTTTCACTATACCGGCGCAGGAATAAAGTGATCAGGTTCGTGGCAATGTTAACTTTGCATATGGGGGAAGAATACACAGTGTGAATACAAGTAGATCCTTTGCGGTAACAAATCATGTGTTCCGGCGAAGAAAGCGTTTTTCAAGTGTAGGGATTCTCCTTTAAATAACGATATAGGTTGTTCACGGTAAAACCAACACTTTTGGAAGCACTGCTTAAGATATAGTTGTAGGCACATTATGTATCATTCCGCCGTATTTTAAATCAACATTTCCGTGGATCTAACCACTTTTTTTATGCGTCAGTAATGGGAAACTGTAAAATTATTATAAAATCAAATGTTTTACAATTTTTTTAATCCATGCATTAAAAAATCAGAAATAAAAAGAAAAATAAATAATTTTAGTATTGACAAATGTTTACCGAAAACTTTTAATTAAACTCTGAGACGTAGAACTACTTTCCCTCCGTCGTTACCAACTTTACTGAGGGCGTGCCCTACGTGTGCCCGGTAAAAACACACGCAGATGGGAACAGTGACAATTTTCAAGGATTAATTGTAAAAGTGCTCACTTTAATACCGTGAACAGCCTTTACGTACAGCACACGCTCGGCGTTGCCTCCGTGATTTCTGGCAAGTTCACTCTCGACAGGCCAGTGGAGCATCCACTATAGGACACCGGGAGATAGGAGTGTGTAGTAGGGGGTGGAGGGGGTGGCTGACTGGAAGGCAAAGTACAGGGTCGGTGTGTAATCAAGCCGTGATGAGTGTTAATGCCCCCCGGGCGAGACGATGGGTTATGGTGGAAGAGGGGGGGCATGGAGTGGAGGGGCACGGCAGATTGCACATCACGCCGCCAGACGGCAGCACAGGCTAACAGCGTTACCTGCTCTCGCCCCCGAGACCTTCATATAAGCCCCCCCCCCTCCCCTCATGGTTCCAAAAGAACCACTTACACCTTCACGCCAAGCGATCGACCACCGCTCTTACATGCAGTAACTTATAGACGCACGGAAAAAATTACGAGTCTTTTTTTTTTTTTTTAACACTTTTGAGTGCGGTACAGATTAACTAACGATCAGGAAAAACTAGGAGCTAGTCACTTATGTTCACAACTGCGTGATCATTAGAAGAACCCGAATTTCTCGAAAATATTTCCGCGCATATTCGGTTTCGTTCGGTTTCAATACCCTGCCTGCAAATCAGCATTTTATTTTTGCTTATTGGTCTCGTATCTTTTCGGGAAAACATTTTCTTATTTTACTAGCGATTTAGAGTCAGGTCACTCCTGTAGTGTGCGTTTGTGATTTGCAGACTGACACCTAAGATGCGTAACACGTAAATAATCCAATCAGGAAAGTGGATCCAAACTTTAAGTGTTATGGACTAAAACTGGTCATAAAATCTCTTCGCGAAAATCGGTAGAAACACCTGTTTTTCGCGAAAAGGATTTCAGGACAAGTTTTCTTCCAAAACACTTTAGCTCACGATCACATTCATGATTTCATCACATGATTTGTTACGCGTCTTATCGTGCTGCCCGCCAGCAGAGGTAGAATTTGTTTTCTGAATTGAATCCCTACTTGCTATATGGAAAAAAATAAGGTATGGTAACAACAAATATTTACTTTCATCATAAAATGGTGCTTCGCATGTTATCAGCATTTGGTTTTCGTAACTTCCTGACTCAACCATATCGGGATGCCACGTTTTGTATTCGTTATTGTTCTGAGTTAAGCGATTGTTTCATTGGGAGTAATTTAAGGGTTTTAATTTATTTTAATATTAATATGTGAGAACTTAGAACAATTATTTCTGAAAAGGTTTTTTTACGCTTTTATTGGCGTACTTCGATTAGTATGTGCAAGGAATTTTACTTTTAAAATTATGTTACCGATTGCGAAGCTTTAACCATGATATTCCTCCCCAAAGTAGGGATACACAACACGATACTACCGATCATTGGTGCATACACACACACACACACACACATTTAAGATTAACATTGCAACTATGCATTTAATTTTCGGGGACGGATTCCACATTAATGTAGGACTAAATCAGTACACATGTATTTACCCTCACCGGGGTTTGAACCAAGGTATATGAGAGCATTTATGTATTTACGTTTAAATTACCCTCGATGGGGATCGAACTAAGGACTATCTCAGTATAAATGGAATTAATTTTTAACCCTGGTGTAATTCGAACCAAGGACTAACCCAACACAAACGTCCTTAAGCATTAATTACCCTCGATGGGAATCGAAGCAAGGTTTAGGTCAGTATAAATATTTTTATGTTTTCTTTGTCCTCGACGGGGTTCGAACCAAGGACTGGTCCTGTATAAATGTATCAACGGTTTACTTATCCTCGACGGGAATCGAATCAGGTAGTAGACCACTGTAAATGTAATTATGCTTCACTTATTCATGGCAGGAATCGAAACCCATCAAGATGGCGGACGTATATGAAACATATTAGAGATGTACAGCTCAGTTGCGTTTGAGCAGTGGTTGGGGTAGGATGTGTACTTAATGTATAATTACCGCGTAATTACTCTCGGTACGTAATTATTCTCGGTACATGTAATTACTGTCGGTACGTGTATTTATTCATTACGCAATTACTCGTTACACAATTACTCGTTACACAATTACTCATTACGCATTACTTACCCCTACTTATCTTTGATGGAACTCGACCCGAGGAGCCCTCACCAACCCTACGTCCTCCTTACCTCGCCCCAAATCTCTCGCCCTCCTGATTTTCTCGAACAATTTCGAAGTCCAGCAAATGTCGCGTGGGCGTTTTGTCCACAGAAAGGGTACCTCCACAAGCAACGGCCAATCACAGCAGACCTCAGAAGAGGTGAGAGAATCCATCAGCCAACCACAACACACCTCCCAAAGGGGAAGGAGGAAGGGGGATGATCTGTTTCCCAGGTTAAAGGATGCCTCCAATTAGTTTGCCTCTCAACGACACCCGTTTACAGGCTATTCAAATGGCCCTTAGGCCACTAATGATTCCCTAGTGTTCTGAAACTGTCTCGCTACCTCTACTCCCGCCATTCACGGACGGTCAATATCGAAGAACCTTATTATTCGCGAATATCAGGTGGCTCTGATCATCAGTTCTGCAGGTCTCTGTGTTTACACATTTACAACCGTCTAATTTGTTCACACGAGTACGCTTCGCGATGAAATTTCGTCAATCTAAGGTTCTTTCCAAAACTTAGTGGTATACAGTCAATCGTGTTTATTTGGGTAGTTCATTACCTGAGTATTTCTGACCAAATATTACGTTAAAGGGAACATTATGAAAACTGCCGGAAAAGTAATATTTCTTCTCCCGAGTTTCGCGTTAAAAGAATGCCGATGCCGAAATGTTACGGCCAACCCCATACAACTCGGGGTTCGCGGTGGCTGAGCGGTTAGCCTTCTCGCCTCCCACCACGGCGAACCGGGTTCAATCCCCGTCCTAGACACTCCCGGATTTTCGCAAGTGGAAATCTTGCCGGACAATGCCGCTGGTCGGCGAGTTTTCTCGGGGATCTCCCGTTTCCCCCGCCTCTTAATCCCAGTGGTGCTCCATACTCACCTCAATCACCCTCCTTGGCTCTCAATACCTCGCTGTTAAGAGCCTCCCAAACCTCTTCACTTACTCACTCACTCCACACAACTCAATTAAATTCAGGCGACATCATATTTTGATTGAGATGTATGGAGTTCGCCGTAACATGTAGACATCTGGATTATTTTTACGTAAGACTCGGGAGAGTAAATATTACTTCGGCAGCAGTCTTTGTGAGGTTATCTGCAACTTAATATTACGCCAGGAACACTCAAAGTATAAATTACTCAGATGAAGAGGATAGATTGAATATTATTCTACGTAGGACAGAACATTTGATAGGGACGCTTTCGACTCGGCATTATATTGGCAGAAAGACGGTAATTATGAACGTTCGCTCTCATTTTTCTCAAGTATTTCGGGGCGAAGGCACAGAATACGTAAGATCACAGAACTGAAATAGTGGCTTAAGATGCGACCTCCAGACGCAAACACACCCAGCAAAATGATTTCGCTGTCCGGCAACTTGTTGGGGACGCCATTCGCCATTCAGTGCCTGACAACTTGACTCGCCAATTTGCAGGCCAGATAATAATGCATCTTCCACGGCATGAAGTAGCCAATCATACACAAGACTCGTCCCAGATCCATCCGCAGCCTATCAGGAGAATGGGTACACGCACTTTCAAAGATCCGCCCCGCTGTTGCACTTCTGTACACAGAAAAAGTCTACTGTTGTTGCAACAAAAAATTTACTATTGAGGGATTTCTTTAAACGAATTTGTTAGCTAACATTGTAAATGTTTAACATTATTAATTTTGCCACAACATTTTTAAAGTGTTATATTACTATAATGCAAATGTACTGTTGAAGTGCTGATATTAATTTAGCCTTAAGTAATGTTGCCGCAATCAAATGTTGTATCACGCTAATAATAACAGAAAGAACAAAATATTTTGTGTTACTGCGACATTAAAGAAATGTCCAACCAACACAAGTCTACACTGACTTGGCGTTGTAAAATGGCGGATAATAGTGAACAGCGATCACCTCGTAAAATGAAAACACTGTATTTAAATTTTAAAGAATAGTATGAGAACTAAATGCAGCTTAGACCAGCTCTCAAGTCTTGCAAAGCAGTTTACGTGTGCCATATATTTATAGATCGTAAAGTACTACAACGTAACGAAATATAACTGCAGTTTGTAGTTATTTAGAACTCAATGCGAATTATATGAAACTAAGTTGGACATGTTAAGATATCGCATTTGGTAGGACATCAAACTCTCAGGGCGCGGGTTCGATTCCCCTCCCAACTGTAATTTTTTTTATTGGTAATGTTTCTTTTTGTGACAAAATAATAGTAATTAATTTAATGGATTTTGAAAGCAAATAAAATACAAGAAAATTTGTAACACAAATTTTAACATCAGTTCACCACAAAATTTGTTTTGCCGCAACATAAACTCCACCTTAATGTTGACAGAGCAGTAGGGCGATAAAGTTGTTACAACAGTACTTGATGTTACAATAACATTAACAGCTTAACATATTACACCAACAGCAACATTAGTTACTGACGGCTCATAGATAACAAAATATTACTGTTGTAGTAACATTAATACATTTGCCACAACATTGTACTTTTTCTGTGTAAGTCCACCTATTGTGGAACGAAGGTTTGCGAAGAGAGAACGTCTGTTATTGGTCCAGCAGGTTGGCCGGTCCATCCATCACCGCCCGCGCTTGTGATGCGGGTCGCAGAGCAGAGGTCCATCAGCCCGGCGCAGGGGTGCCAACTGTCAACCAGACTTAACAACCCCGGTATTTCGCCGGTTCTACTGCAGCTATACAGAGTTCACTGTTACTTCCAACTTTTATGAAGCCTTGCAAAAGTTCTACTTCCAGGATATTCCGCGGTTGATTTTGTTGCCGCCAGAAATTAGGTGCAAATGGATAGATCTAATACTCTTTATCAGGTTGAGTAAGCTAACAACATGTGTATTCATTCAAAAATATATTCAATGGGACTCTATCATTATGATAATAAAGTTCACAGTAACCAAACTGTTTTCTCGAACGTACTTGTTAAAATTTTGTGTGTACTCAATAAATTTAGATGATGGTGGAACAATCAAATATATGTTCGGCTTAACAAATTATCTATTATTGTTTTATTTTGTTGAAGAATATTCGTGCACATTTGGAGTAAAATAAGATTACGAGTGTGAACAAACCATTGTTAAGTGGAAATATAAACCGCTTCAAATAAATATATCTGGTGCTTGTAACTACAGTACATCTTTCACTCAATGTAAGTCTGTCACTGGACAATGGTTTTTCGATACATACTGCAAAAGACTCAGAAACAGTATGATTGATAAATAATATCCCTCTTGAATGTATTTACATATATTCGTAACAAAACTTCGAGAATTGATATTAAAGATTTAAATATTGCTCTGGCATACATAACTGCTTAACAGAATTTCTGAAATTTGTAATGTTTCACGTAAATCCCTATTTCTTAGTGTGAGACAAAAAGTATTGAATATCGAAGGAACCTCCCCTCGCGCTTAGAGATGTCAAACAACAGTAACGAAAAAAAATGGATTTCAAAATAAATGCAAATATTTACGCAGTGTTACCAGTTTTGAGCCATCAAATGTATTAAGCACTCGTTATGAAAATTTCCTCTTTGACAAGGCGTGCTACATTACTCGAAAGGTTACCTAACTGTAATACCGAAGGCGTAACTTCATTTGCTTACGATGTGGACTAAATTAGAACCAATTATTGTTTACCTTCTAAGAACGATTACACAAACGATGATAGTACAAAAAGTCAAATAATAATCGTCTCTGAAGAATAATTAAAAAAGGTTTTATGCCCTAACAACATTTCATTTTCAAAAATTAGTGTTAAATGTAACTAGTAAACCCAAAATAGCGTCCCATAGTCCTCCATAAAAGGCTTGGAGTTGTTTANTCTGGCATACATAACTGCTTAACAGAATTTCTGAAATTTGTAATGTTTCACGTAAATCCCTATTTCTTAGTGTGAGACAAAAAGTATTGAATATCGAAGGAACCTCCCCTCGCGCTTAGAGATGTCAAACAACAGTAACGAAAAAAAATGGATTTCAAAATAAATGCAAATATTTACGCAGTGTTACCAGTTTTGAGCCATCAAATGTATTAAGCACTCGTTATGAAAATTTCCTCTTTGACAAGGCGTGCTACATTACTCGAAAGGTTACCTAACTGTAATACCGAAGGCGTAACTTCATTTGCTTACGATGTGGACTAAATTAGAACCAATTATTGTTTACCTTCTAAGAACGATTACACAAACGATGATAGTACAAAAAGTCAAATAATAATCGTCTCTGAAGGATAATTAAAAAAGGTTTTATGCCCTAACAACATTTCATTTTCAAAAATTAGTGTTAAATGTAACTAGTAAACCCAAAATAGCGTCCCATAGTCCTCCATAAAAGGCTTGGAGTTGTTTAATATTTAGCCCGCAAATTAAGTTCGGTAAGATCACTCGGCTGATCCAAGAAAGGATTTTTTCGTGTTGGTAACGTGGCGGACGTTACCTCTAACGTCACGTGATCATCGCTTTCAAATAGAAGCTCAGAGGAAAAAGTACCTTTAAATTAACGTTGGTATGTTTTAATCCTCCACGCAGTCTCACATACGTTGTGAATCCGGAAGTCTCTCGGATATGACGCCAGACTCACAAGCTAGAATCCCTTGACACCCAGGGATGCCACTTTTTTTAAATATTATTTTTTGAAGTTTATTGGTAATATTATTAAGTAATGATAGCTGTGGTCGATAATTAACGTAGAAAGTATTTTAGGTTTCGAAATTATTTATTTACGTTATCATAAAATGCTAGATGAAATTCAGTCTCTTAATAACAACCAACGAGTTATAATTTAGCTTCCATTCACTAATATCCCAGATAGTGGATGTTTGAGACTACCTCTGATTCCGCAATTACAGTTTAAAAATGTAAAATGATTAACAATTACCAGGTAAATATAATATTATACACTGAACAAGAGAAATTCTGCTTGGAAAAAATATCAAGTGCTGAGTGTATGGCTACAGCAAATCGTGTGTGATGCTAGTGAAATGTAATACTCTGTACTATAAGGTCAGTAAAGCGTAGTTCAGTGAGCATCTTAATCTTTACTAATATTATAAATGCGGATGTCTGTATGTGTGTATGTTTGTTACCACTCAGTTCCATAACCGCTGAACGGATTTTTAAGAGATTTGGTATGCAGATACTTTAGAGCCTGGAATATGACGTAGGATACGTTTTATCCCGGAAAATTGTACGGTTCCTGTGGAATAACAACAAAACGTAATTCTGCAACGGCTGGGAACGTGACCGAAATATTTTTTTTCCTCTGGTGTCAGAGTTTATCCGGCCGCCCAAGGACCTCTGAAATAGCTTAACGACTTCTATTAATCGATAACAACCGGGACCAATATTTAACGAGCCCTACGAAGCCCGGAAGCGCTCAAATGTTATGCCACCAAACGGTCACCCATCCAAATGTGTGCCACTGAGAACGTTGCTTAACTTTGGTGATCGATTAAGATCCCTCAGCCAACCGCAAAAAGTAGTACCTACGTAGTATAGGTACACTTTTTTCTTACGCTACAACTTGATGAAACTCACGTTTTGATTTTCATACATAGACGCTGGATAGCGGAAATGTGGTAACTACGTGATAGTTGCACAGGTACACTCCAAAAACAATACCCTATTTCTTGGCTATCGGGTAAATAATATTTCCTTCCTTTTGGGTTGCCGTAATCAGTTAAAAACCTACGCCATCATAGTATAATTTTATCATTCTGTTTTCACATAATTGAATTGTCTTTTCCCTGTATCACTGTAAAACTCAATTGTACCCAGGTGAAACCGGGCCGGTTGGCTAGTGATAAATAAAGCTTATATATCCCTTAACACCAAAACTCTATATCCATTCAGTGTGCAAATTTTCTCTGCTGGAATACAAGAAGATGTATAACAAATTGTATAACATATACGCTGTAAGATATCTTGAAAAAAGACACAGAACATTGCCAATATTGTAGTATGCTCTATTTAATTTATTGCATTTTATACTTTTTAGGACAACACGAAGTACCCCGCAATATAATAATAAAGTTATACAACGACTCATTCTGATGTGCATTTGANGAATACAAGAAGATGTATAACAAATTGTATAACATATACGCTGTAAGATATCTTGAAAAAAGACACAGAACATTGACAATATTGTAGTATGCTCTATTTAATTTATTGCATTTTAGACTTTTTAGGACAACACGAAGTACCCCGCAATATAATAATAAAGTTATACAACGACTCATTCTGATGTGCATTTGANACTTTTTAGGACAACACGAAGTACCCCGCAATATAATAATAAAGTTATACAACGACTCATTCTGATGTGCATTTGAAGGAAAGTTCAGAAAGAAGCTGCTGGCACAAACACAAACTGTGTCAAATTTATAGTGATGAAATGGTTGTTGGGAATGCTGGTATAACAAACACATTTATTTATGTAAAAATGGACTTTGGTCGACATTTGCATACAACCACGTTTTAACTGCGACCTACTTTAGAATATTTTTCTCATCGTTCCGCTGAATGGCATAACTGATACACGGATAATGTTCTTCAACAAAGTTTTTCGTTTCTACCTCTGTGTATCTGTTCAGTGGNGAATGGCATAACTAATACACGGATAATGTTCTTCAACAAAGTTTTTCGTTTCTACCTCTGTGTATCTGTTCAGTGTTTTTTATTCTTCAATACCCACAATAAATTATATCAGTCTTAAAAGATGTGATGGTGCCGTTACAGCTGAATTTCAAACGACTTACCGCAAACATGTATTTTAAAAATTCATATTCCCAACATAAAAATATTCCGTGCGGTTACTGAGATTTATTTTTTAGAACGAAGATNCAATGCCCACAATAAATTATATCAGTCTTAAAAGATGTGATGGTGCCGTTACAGCTGAATTTCAAACGACTTACCGCAAACATGTATTTTAAAAATTCATATTCCCAACATAAAAATATTCCGTGCGGTTACTGAGATTTATTTTTTAGAACGAAGATGGGAAGCAGGGATTTTCCAATTACAAAAAATATACAATTTGTTTGTTTTTAATTTCCGTATTTTCTGAACTCAGAATCTATAACTTAGCCATTTTCAAAAATTCTACTTTGAAGTAAAATAAAACATTCACCCTCTTAGTGACTAATGTCCAGGAAGTTGATCTCTGCCCGTAATAACTAGCATTCATTTGGCGAAAAGATAGAATTGATACACATTTACAATTGACTTTTTTTAAATAGGATCTCAGTTGCTAACCCACCGCATTCTGGACAAATTTGAGCCAATAACGTAACTGCAAGGAAAGAAAAGGACGAATGCCATGCTACCTGGTTTGGGTAAAACTTGAGCAACAACCAATGAACAACTTGCTGAGACTCGGGTACACAAAGGTTTGTGGAGTCTCGCTGTTACTAGATGAACACGCGAAATTTTCGGGGCTCTAGTTATAATTAAGTAAAAAATTACAACAAATCCAAGAAGATATTGTAATATTTATTCTAAAAACTTTTTGGGTCAAACATCAACAAAATAATTTGGCTATATAAGACAACTAAAGAAAAACGCACTAATTGCTACGAGGCGGCCTGTGGGCTACGTGTAACAAACACGACATACGGCCGAATAAATTACTTTTGTAAAAGTACAGGACTCGGAGGGCTGGTGCCCAGGAAGGAATCGCAAACCACGCCTGGAGAGAAGGCCCGAGGCGGTGGACACCCCTGACAACTTCTCCGAGAATCCCCAGAACGGCGCCGAGGAGAGGGCATTCGTCCGCGGTGTTCTGTCCCAAGGGATCATTTGTAACGACTGCAGGCCCCGGGGTTTATATTCGAATGAATATTTTATTCGTCAGGAGGAAAAGGGGCTGAGATGATGTGTGGCACCCGCGCGCCGCTGGACTCCTGATGTGGTACGGATCGACGAGTGAGAAGTGGGCATGCCTGCGGGCGTGGTACAGGCCAACAAATGAGTCATGGTCCTGGCTGCACGGTACAGGTATATAACAAAGACGTGGCCTGCTGACGGGGTAGATGACGTCGACGAACGAGAAGTTTGACTGGCGTGGTACAGGCCGACAAATGATTCATGGGCCTGGCTGCAAGGTACAGGTATATAACAAAGACGTGGCCTGCTGACGTGGTAGATGACGTCGACGAACGAGAAGTTTGACTGGCGTGGTACAGGTCGACAACTGAGACACGTGCGCCTGATTACGCGGTACAGGTCTACAAGCAAGACGTGGGCCAGTTGACGTAATATGTGGTGTCGACGGACGAGAAGTAGGCCTACTGACGTGGCACAGGTCGGCAATCGAGACGTGGATTCGGTTATTCACTAAAGACCGACGAGCGAGACGTCGACCTCATGCGCTGACACAGATAGGTAGATGGAACATGGACCTCCTGACGTAGCAGAAGTCCTCGGGCGAGAAGCGGCGGGCCTGCCAACATGGTACAAGTGAATAATCAATACGTGGGCCTGCTTACGTGGTACAGGTCGATAATCAAAACATGAGTCTGCTGATGTGGTAACGATCGATAATCCAGGTGTGGGCACACTGACGTGGTAGAGATCAACGGACGATAAGTGGGCCGGCTGACATGATATAAATCGGCAAACGAAGCGTATGCCTGACGATTTGATACAGATCGTCAGGCGAGACATGGGCTACCTAGTCGCGACTGGGGTACCAACGACTTTGCGCTCTCATGCTAACGCATAGCTAAACCATGTTTCCATTTCAACAAAACATAAATAAGCAGGGAGTGGAGCCGGTATAGCTTAAACCCACGACCTATGCAAGTCTACGACAACAACCACACTCTAGAATTTATTTCGTATTAACTAATAAATTACATTGCCTGCGAAACTTGGTATGATTACTAGAGACACGGAAATGTCGCGGATTCATTCGGCAGCAAGCTAGACACCACAATATTTTGTGTACTCGAGCCTCAGTTAGCTGTTCATTAGTTGTTGGTCCAATTTAACTCCAGAGCAGGTATCATGGTATTCGGATCTTGTTTCCCTTGCAATTTCGTTATTGGCCGAAATCGGTCCGGGATGTGGCCAAAAAACCGTGGTTTAATAAAGATAGGAATTCAAATGTACATGTTGTTGAAGTTTAACTTGTCTTCAAATGAATTCGCAAAATTTCAGTGTATCTAATGATTCCTGAAAGAAGCGCAATTATTACGTTTTGAATATACAAAACGGTCACAGTTATGGGCTCAGAATTTTTAAAAATACCCATGCAAACGTTTTCGAAAGTGGTTTTCATCCACAATCCCTAATTCAGCGTTAAGGAACTTAATCTACTTTATCTCCATCGTTAGCCACTTTACAAGACGTATGCAAATCATTGAGCTCATTCACATATACGCTCTAAAATGGAAGGAAAAAAACTGCTCCAAAATCAGCGAATTTGACTTGAGAACTGTTGAAACTGCTTCACTTTAATCAGCAAACTTCTACTGATAATTTTAATTGCTGGTATTCACTAATTAAACAGTGGTTTAAATGGTTACTAGTGAGCTACACTGGGCTGTCAGTGAAAACTCAGTGCATTACACAGATTCGCCAGTAGAGAGCAGATAATTAACTGAATATTCAAGTAAAGTAATTCGAGGTATTGAAATCAGTGATTCATATCACGAGCGCGTGCAAGGTTCAGCAGTGACATTTTTCGAAGGTCGATTTCAAAACGTTGAACAGCCTGCGTACCAGTTGATCTAACTGCAAAGGTGAACTTCATCGTCACTTCTCGCCCACTGAGGCTCCTCGACCGAAGCCGGCCAGCGGAATCCCGGGAAGGCAAGTTATCGTCCGCAAAGCTAAGCTTAATTCCGGCCAACTTATAACTCGTTCGGGGCTAGGGAAGGGGAGGGGGTACGAAGGAGAGCTAAGTAAATTAAACCCGCGTCGGCGAGGAGAGAAAAATGCTTTTGTGATGAAGGAAGTTACCGCCTGGGCTGGCGGAGGTCCGCAACGGCGAGATATTAATCGAGCTGCATCTGTGGCACGCTCCACGCGAATTTGGAGACTTGCGTGGAGAAGGTAGTGGGGCAGGGGGTAATGGACGGCGTTGTAATTACCTTATCGCGGTGATTTATGGTTAGGCGTCCACCAAAACGTGTTTCCCGGTTTCCTTTCGAGGCGCGTGAGTGTTTACAGGACTCTTTCCTTGTTCAATTACTTTCTTGGACCTTCGTAAGCCAAAAACCCACCCCTCTTTTCGCAGGCAACACACTGTCAATGAGTCTGTTTCACTCTCTCACTTACTTTCTTTTTCTCCTGACTCGTCTGGAGACGTCTTGAAGAACGTAGCCCACACCTCGGAAGCCTATTGCAAACTACCGTTCATTCGTCTTTCTTATTACTCCATCCTTTAGAAATTCTCTTTCCTTGCCCCCTCCTCTTTCTTTTTTTTTGTCCTTTTCACAAACGGATATTCAGCCGAAGAACTACAGTCATCTGGTTAACCTTTCTTAGGGCAGATGTACGCCTTTTCCTCCTTCGACGTTAGTGATAAATTAACGTATTTGTACTCAATCATTTATTAGTGAAAGGTAATTTTTTTTCTTTCCAGACAACGATAAAATGATGATTCTTGTAAAGTAAATTACCCTTCAGTTACCCATATTTACTATCATGCTGGAGACTACATTTTATATGATTAGAGATAGTGGTTTATGGCAGAAAAAGTTGACTGTTTGCTAGGATTCAACATACTGCACACACGTCCGACAGTTTCCTTTCCTTATTGGCTGTCATGCATCTATGAAGATACCATTTTCACCGGGCCTATGAGGATTCTGATACTATTAAGGAAGAACGTTCGTGGTCGGTCTGCAAACAACTTAGCCGAGTCAAAATATTGTTCATCCAATCATGAAGGAATAAAATAGTTAGAGTGTTATAGAAAATATGTTGGCTCAAAACATTTTCGCGATTATCCACCATTTCTCTACCGATGATTCGTTGTAAATTAATAGGTTTTTACGTTTACGTACGAGGTAAAACGTTGAAGTATGTGGAGTTCCACTCCGCTAAATTGTCTTATTTATTTATGTGAATAAACAACTAATCATTCCTTTTTCTGTTTGAGTTACGGGCACAAGAATATTTATAGATACAAAAAAAAATTGGACGTTATCTTTTTTTTTTCCCCAACAGTATGCATTATGATCTGAAAATGAGCCTTATGTCTGAGTGGCTACTTCACATTTTGTGGCTGGCTTCCATTCCATCTGACTTACGACCGGCTAATTCGTCCTGAGTCGTGATTGCTAGCGACTGGAAAATTTCACGAATTCATTTTAGGACAAGCTAGACTTCAAACACGTGTAAATTACTGTTGTGTTTGCAGTTGGGCCACAGTTTGTTAGGTACGCCCAAGTGCACTCTGAGCCAATAACATACCTGCATGGAAACAAACACCGAATCCTGTGCCACCTGGTCAGAGATAAAACTGACTACACACTGAGGCATCAGCCAATGAACAGACAGCTGAGGCTCGAAAATGTATAGGACCGTGCAGTCTAGCCTAAATGTCGTCCAAAACCAGAAATTTCCCTGTCCCTAGTGATTGCGGATGACGTCCTGTCATGTTTCAGACGAGCTGGGACCGTTTCCTGACCCTTATGCGGCTGCATTCTGGGATATCTGTGGGAAGTTCACGTTTTCACGTGCAGGCGCAGAAGAGTAGAACAGAGATTTGGGCGGCTCTTAACATCGAGGTCTTGAGAGCCGATGAGGGTGAAGCGAGGTGAGTATGGAGCAGTGACGGATTGAGGAGGCGGGAGAAACGGGGTATCCCCGAGAAAATCCGCCAGGGACTTGAGTCTGATTGACTGTTGCACGTTACGGAATATTCCGTGCGTGTCAGGCTTCAGCCTGGTTATTTAGTCTCCAGGATGTTATTGGTGAACGACTTCCCGCCATATTACTGGCCAGTGAGGCGGGAGCTGGCAGTACACGCCACGCATTCTTCAGCACTCTGTGGCATGACGGGACGCCTTCTGCGATTCGCCACCTGGATAACTCATTAACTTGCCCGTCAGCCAACAGCCCAGCTAATACGGAAACTTTCGCAGCTAGCCATAGCCAATTAGAAACACATCTAGTTCCAAAGACTCGCTCAGCCTATCAGCGAATTGGTACAACCACATAAAATGAACAACCACGCGATGCGTACCTATTCTGCGTCCAGGCACAAAGAATGCGAAAGTATAGGCCGTTCACGGTAAAGTGGCATCTTTTGAGGTCCTAGTTACTTTTTCCTTTTAGTCATTTTTAACTCTTTAGCCTCATTTTTAAATAAATGTTGACATGCAAGTAATAAACACAGTGTGCATAATCCACCCCACTAGGAAGTTAACGTCTAAGGCTAAAAAAAAATATTTTTTTATTGACTATTATTCTAAATGAGACGGATTTCCAAGTGCTCAGTTTGCCGTGAATAGCTTATAATTGTCCGTGGTCTGTGTTAACAATATCTCGGCATTCACTTGGAAAAGGGCCGCGGTGGTGCGGTGGTTAAACTGCTCACCTCCCACCTAGGCGAATCGGGTTAGGTTCCCGACGGGGTATCTCCGGGATTTTTGCATGTGGGAATCGTGCCGGACGATGCCACTGGTCGACGGGTTTCCTCGGGGATCCCCCGTTTCCCCCGCCCTTGCATTCCGACACCGCTCCATACTTACCACGCTTCAATTTCATTGGCTCTCAAGACCTCGATGTTGGGAGCCGCCTAAATGTCTCCAGCCAACTCCACTTCGCTTCGGATGATTCCAACAACAATCTACAGCCGAAATCAGGATGACCGGACCGGAAGTGAAAACCGAACCCTTTTTGTTTAATTGTCGTGTGCAATATTGTGTGATAAAGATGTTCTAAGTTATTTAACACTTAGAACACTATGTCCGAGTGAAACTCGGGCTACACTAAATAGAAAATTTTCTCTGTCACTAAAGCAAAAATATCATTGATGCAGTTTCATTCTTTCGTTAATGTTTTTCAGGATCTTAAAAGACTTAAACAGCACATCAACACTAATTATCGCGAATAAAATAACTGGCATATTTATAGCTACTGAAATGGACCGTGTGGACTCTATTACATGTTAAATAATAATATTGTTAAATGATAAACTCGGCACACCATTAGCTGACCGCCAGCCAGTAATAAACTATTTTTAGTGGAGTGAGCGTGTCAAATGTGGTGCGAACCACGGTAGTTGGAATGATAAGAGACCAACGGAAATGGCGTTCTCATAAGTGTGTATTTAAGTGACAACGTGCTTGTCTGTCTTGAATACCAGTAAATGTTTGCAGAGTGCGAAGTGTTAAGGGCATACATAGATGAAGAATCTAAGGAGATCATATAATGTCTGTAGAGTCATGTCGTCAATTCAGGACTGTGACAGTTTAGCACACGAAGTCCTGAACTTCTGCAGTCACCGTCGGTAGTCGTGGCGTTTGTAACCGCGAGGACCCGTTTGGAAAAAAAACAAACAACAGGGGGTATCCTGCCACGAAGCGCAATCACGTGTCCTGCCGGAGGATACTGGGGTCCTTGCGGTCTGCGTGCTTCACCGTTGACTGACGGCTCGACGTTCCTCGGCCTGACCGCAGGGCTTCCATCAACATCCAGCCCGTGGTTGCCAACCTCATGGCGCTGACATCGATAACAGGCTGGGCACACGAGCGAAAAAAAACATTCCCGTTTGCGAGCGAAGAGCAGAATGTATCGCTCTGTTTTTAACGTGTCTCGCCTGACTTTGCCACACGGTTCCGTACGCTGGAAATAGTAACTTAGCTGTTATTTCCTAGCATAAGACTAAAACGCCTGGCTGTCAACCGTCTGAAAAAAAAACTGTATCTGGTTTTTGTGTATTTTTGTGGAATTGCGAACTTCGCGTGTAGATTCACTAGATCACATTTTGTTAAGTCTACATACCGTTTTTTGCTCATTTCAATCACTAAACAGCTAAAAATTCCATGCCAGTAATAAATTCTGAGACTTTTACAGATTTCAAATGTTGCCAAAGTCTTACTAGTAACTGCTGATATAGAAATTGTTTCCCCTTTCAAACTTAAGTTTTATTACAAAGGTGTAAGCTAAGAAAGGATACTGAAGTTCATAGTCTGTAGCATCCTAAATAAAAAAAATAAAAAATTAGTTTCGCAAGATTTTGCCTACAGAGTAAAATAATACCAAATTTAACTGAGGTGTAATTTTCCTTGTAGTACTTCACAAAATAACTCTTTAAAACCAGGTCCCAAGCTTGTATTTGTGAAAGTACACGAATAATTTCCTGAGAAGCTATCCAACTCTGGGCAGAAGAGTGCATGCTTAGATCACGTGGCCAGTTTCTGACACTCCCGGCAGTAATTACACAACGACAATTTGTACTACGAGTTACGTTGCGTCATGCAAACATCGTTATTTTCGTATTACGCCACAACCCTAAAATGCCAACCTTCATTCAAGTGCCGTAAAAATGTTCCTTTTGTGCAGCTGCCAACATAAGACTAATGAGCCCTGAAAATGTCAAACTTGGCCTCTACAGAAAATGCTCAGTAAAGACCATTCTATTCACCAGTGTGGCTGGCGGGCATGATATTTGTCGAAAGTATTGGCGTTTAAAAGCAACCTTTTTGAAGTTATACTAAATTTTCCCGAGTCTAGTTTTTAATTTGTCACGCTAAATTTAATGTTTAAAATTTTTAATAGATACAATAATCAATTTTTTTTAGTAATTGGCATCACTGTTGAACGTTTAGTTGTTTATCTAGCTTCATTCTAAAGACTTGGATACGATGCTTCAATAAAAGACGTGATACATTTTTACAACAACAAACCGACGTAAATAATGTCGAATTGCAAATATTATTTTCTGCCGTGCATCCGTACACGTGATTCCTCTTAAGTTGTTTAAGTGAAACATAATGCTATGTCAACTATTCAAATTATTTTGATAACCGTAACTTAGTAGTTCTTTACTTTTACACTAACGAATAGGAAAAATTTTGAGTGCAATAAATGCAAGCTGAAAACTTTAATTGCATATTTAAGACATCAAAAAACTACAACTCATGCACGCCGCTGACAATTTATAAACGACCCTCATGACTCTTGTGGTTTATACGAAATTGTATGGTCAACTAGTGTTTAAAGGATGCGATTTTTTTTGTGTGAAATTAACTCTGCCTGAGCTAATAAACTAGAACATTTTAACGATATTATCTTATTTTTACTAGATGAAATCACGAAATGAAATTAATTCCCTAAAGTTTTATTTGCTTAAAATTATAATTACTCTTTTACTGCTGTGGCAAAAATGTGAAACGAAAATTCCATCAGTCATTGGCATGCGTTTTTATTTCCTTCTAACGAAATATGGAAACCGGTTGTATTAACAAGTCAACTATTGTAATTCGTGATATATGGCTACTTTTCTCCTACTTATTCCCATTCTCGTGGCAAATTATTTCAATCCTCTTTCACCGGGAAAATACTTCGAAATGTATTTACACAAAAATAAACTGAGAGAAGTTAATTGATTACACTTTTTCCACAGTATCGCAGATAGAGATTTTTTTCCCTGCACATTTTAGCCTTTTTTTGTTTATGACATTTCGCTACCATTCTAAGATTAATTTAGCAATTCCAATCAATCCAAAAAAAAATGTGTTGTTTTGGGCAGTCATCTGGAACACTAGCGGAAGTGCTGTTTTGAATAATAATTACCAGATGCAATTCGGCATAAATATAAAAGTTAAAGTTAGTATGTATGCACGCTCATTTGCACAATTCTACGCCGTTCGACGGATCTTAACCAAATTTTGTAGGATGCCTTTCAGTAGCCAACTTCAAATATTTTGTAAGCCAAAAAAGGCTCCGGACGTCCCCAAGAATACCCTTCAGTTACCAAATTAAAATACTGTGGATACCAAAATGGGCTCCAACCCCTTTTAGGGCCAGAAACCCCTAAAACCTGTTCGTGAATATCCGGACTCCTATTGGATTCAGAACTCATATATCAGTGTCGAGCATCTCGTATTGCCCTCTTGTACCAGGGAAACACCGGGTAGTTTTGCCAGAAAGTGATACGTGTGAAGCACAGTATGATGTAGGCCTACTGACTTTTATTGTGCTATTTTCACATATTTAGCAGGAAAGTATACATATCACTTCGGTGTAACGGATTACTTTCTTAAGTATCTGTGCAAATGCTACTCATTTAGTGACCATCTTAAATAATAAGTACTCTGACTTGGCCTCTGTTTCTGCTCGCATGATTTCAGCTTGTGTTTTAATTATCAGCTGCGACCTGCATAAACTACCAAATGAATACTCGAGAGTTTATTTAGTCATGCAAAAGTTGTCACTTTTCGTTTCACCATTCTCACCAGTTCATGTTCTCGTCAAGTTGCGTGAAAAAGAGTGGTTAGGAGACGACTAATAGAGATGTCATATTTCGTTGTATGTGTGTGCTGGTGTAAAAATACACATATATACCTATAATTCCTTATATTAGCGTACACGCAAACACAAATTAAACATCGTTTCATAATAACGTTCAAAACTACTGAAAAGTAATTTTAATCCCTTAACGCATTAATACGAGTGTACTCGTTTAAGTATGACACGTTGCAAAATAAGTAAAACCTTGGTCGGTGTTGTACAATATCAGAAGCTAGAACTCATATGGACAGCGTCTTTATCTGGTTAATGCTACTGGCTGCTGGTAATCCAACATTTTATAATTGGTTGCTGTTTGTGTCTTGGACCATTATAAAACATACTTTCATTGTGTGATTTATTATAAGGAATTCATAAGTACTTGTCAAACAAAACGTCTCCTCTGTTTCAATACACAAAACGAAAAATTAAATTGTAAGTTATGGGATTATAGGTTTTTTATAATTCGCTGTATGCTGAGACTGATTAGGGACAGACATTCAGGTTTAACAACGATTAGAGACCCGGAAATTTCGCGAATTCATCTGAGGACAAGCTAGACTAAGCAAGGACCACATCCCGTGCTACCACGCCTGGAGTGAGTGAGTGAAGAGATTTGGGCGGCTCTTAACAGCGAGGTCTTGAGAGCCGAACAAGGCCTGGAGTTAAACTGGAGCATCTGCCAATGAACAACTAACTGAGGCCCGAGTATACAAAGTATTGCGGAGTCTACACTGTAAAAAAAATTCTTGCAGTTGTACAAGATATTCTTTGGAAACTAGTTGTCGAGGTAATGTCTGTAATACTACAAATAAAGTAGACTAAATTTCACAGAGCCTTAGCGTGCAAAACTAATCTTGAATTTCATCAAGCAAGTTTTGTAGACTACAAGTTCATTATGAGCACCAAGATACATAAAAAAATGTTTGCATGTTCTCTAAAATTATGTGCTGTAATATTTAGAGACCCAGAAATTTCGCGAGTTCATTCGGCATCAAGATAGACTGCACAATCACTTGTGAAACTCGAGATTCAGTTTGTTGCTCATTGGCGGTTGCTCCAGTTAGACTCCAGACCAGGCAGCATGGGATTCGGTCCTTGATTTCCTTGCTGTTTCGTTATTGGTTGGGAGTATTCCAGGGTGTATATATCATACTATGGTCTAATAGAAGCACAAGTATAAACGTACATGTGGTTGAAGTTTAACTTTTCCTGGAATGAACTCGGGTCTCTAACAATATTTCATCTTTAGAGTTACAAGAAAATCTTATGAAAATTAGTTTCCAAAAGAATTCTTTGTAACAGCTATAGAAATGTTTTACTATGTAGCTTGCTGCCGAATTAACCCGCGAAAATTCTGGGTCTCTATTGAAGGTTATAACCGAAAACACTTCGTAACGCATGACGTAATCTTTGAACAGACGTATCCGAGGCTGAATTTCTTGAATATCTCAACGTTACGCATATCCATCTTTTGGTGCTTGGAATGGAGAGATCTGTGTGACTCTGAACCTCGAGGTCTTGAGATCCTATGAGGGTGAAACGAGGTGAACATGGAGCAGCACCGGAATTCAAGGGCGGGAGAAACGGGAGATCCCCGAGAAAACCCCTCCAACCAGTGGCATCGCCCGGCACGATTCCCACGTACGGAAATCCGATTCGCCTAGGTGGGAGGCGAGTAGTCTGACCACTGCACCACCGTGGTCTCTCTGGAACTGGGAAATTTCATTAGTGCGACGACGTTCTGGTGGTTTGTAAACTTGAAACTGGGGCAGGACAACCTCACTGTGGATGCCGCACGGTCCTGGCCGTAACTCGTGTATAGTCTGTTCACGGTCAACGGAACACTTTTGAAAGCCCTGCTTATGATCTACTTGCATGCACGTTGTGTACTATTCCGCCTTATGTAAAATTAACACTGCTTTGGGCCTGGTCACTTTATTCATACGTCGGTCAAGTGAAACTGCGAAATTTTTCAGAAAAGTAAATATCTCACAAATCTGCTTATTTTGATACTTATATGCATTGAAAAAACAGAAAGCCAAAGAAATAATTAGTTTGTTGCAAATGGTTACCTAACACCTTTAATTCGACGTTAAGATATGGAACTAATTTTCCGTCCATTGCGGGGCCACCGTGGTGTAGTGGTTAGACTGCTCGAATGCCACCAACGCGAACTGGGTTCGATCTCCGGATTTTCGCATGTGGGAATCGTGCCGGACGATGCCGCTGGTCGGTGGGTTTTCTTTGAGATCTCCCGTTTCCCTCTCCCTTTCATTCCGGCATTGCTCCATACTCACCTCGCTTCACCCTCGTAGGCTCTCAAGACATCGATGTTAAGTGCTGCCCAAATCTATTCACCCATTCACTCACTCCCGTCATCGTTTCCAACTTTACTGGGCGCATTTCACTCCGTGCGCATGTTAAAATATACGTATGTATGCAGGTAGGAGCGGTGACTTTCTTCTAAGGTTGATTTCAAAAGTGCTCACTTTATCGAGAACAGCCTTTATCAGCCTTTATAAGCAAAAAGGTCGTTTCCACGCGGGCATACGGCGCTGAAAGTTAACGCCCGTCGGGGCACGCCCTCCCGGCCCGGTGTTCTCGCGCTGTCGCCCCGGCCCACACGTGCAGTTTTCCCACGCCTCCCCCCACTCTACCGGCCACGCGGGAATAATTTACAGCTGCCCCCTCACACCCCAACCACTGCACACGCGTGTGGGGAGGGGGAAGTTGTTTTACACCCCTGCCAGACACGCGTCGGGCTCGCAGAGGTCGTAGGTCACCGCTGTCCGCCACGCACTAAATTAAACCGCTGTTGTTTTTATTCCGACCCCGGCTGGGACTGTACGGTAACAGGAATAAGCTCGGTGGAGGGGTTTGAAGGTGGGGAGGGGGGGTCAGAAGGACACCAGGGCTGGGTACAAAAACTGGTGAAAAAAAGGGGCGGAAAAATGTTGATTTCAAGAGTACGGAGTTTTTTTAAACAGTTTAAAAGTTATAATTCGTAAAAAATATATTTTTTTTCTGGTGTTCTTGTGGCAATATTCATTTCACGTATTGAAACATTATGAGGTAGATAAATAATATTATTTTAAACCTTAGCAATTCTACAAAATACATGTTCAATATCCAGGACACTAAGGCTATGTGAAGTTACGATAACTTGCAACAAAGGCCTTTAAAGAAATCATTGTGACTTTAATTAAAAGCTAATTAATTTTTTTTTGTAAATGCATAACTAACATGTTATAATCCGGAATAGGGAAGCTTCAGCACATGAATCTTCTAAACCTTTGCATTAAATCCTGAAAGTTCCGACGCCAAATAGCAGCGCCACTCGAACTCCGCACGCCGAACTGTTTGCCGATGTTCCTATCCACGCCGCATCCTTTACCACGCCACATACGGTATGCGCCTCAAATGTAACGAAGAAAATAACAAGGTGAAACATTTTACAATACAGTAAAAAAATATCACTACACATTTCATATTAATCAATAAATATTCACTTAAAACATCAGTAAAGTAATGAGGCGGTACAAAATTATAGCAAATATTTGCCACACAGGTACCTTACAAATAAAAATATCCTACCAAAACATTTTTTTTTTTCAAAAATTAATTAAGACTTATTTTAATAGATTTTTAATAACTTGTACCTCTTTAAAAATCTATAGTTTAAATTTTCTGCAGCAGTTGGGTACAAACAGGTGAACCAATGTGTTCATTTCACTAAGTTAAACACTCAAATAATATCATTGTTGGCACAGTAATATTTTGTTAGCTTTATCATTATAAGAATTCGTCGATTACTAAAAATATTTAAGTGACTTTTTCTCGTTTTCTTTTATTTATATTACTTATATAACTTAAAAATAATGTTTGTATTTACATTTACTTCCACAAGTTATGTGTAAATACATTTCTTGTGCCGACCATCCTTGAATACTTGAACTTAATATATTGTGATTTTAATATTATTGTCGCTTGAATTGGGTGTCCCACTGTTCCACTTAATTTTTACACTTACTTGTGGTACTTTTTATTCGGCTGTTTCAAATATATACCCAGACGCAACAATAGCGATGTATATAATTACTGAGTCGGCTGTTGCAACACTAGGTTATACCAGAACTCATCACGCAGTTATCGCTTCAATTCTTAACTTCTGTGTTACACCGCTCATTTCTCCGGCCAGTACAGTTTAGGGAAATTTTGCTATGGCATTCCTACGTACGTATACAGTACGGGAGATAGTAATGAATTGTTTAGACACGCCGGGGGCGACAGGTCAGTCCTTGCCTGGATAGTTTCATTGGCTATACTTTGTATCATTCGCATAACATTCCTGTCAAACTTGTCCCAAACACGCAACAAAATTGCGAAATTGTTTATTCAATTTTACTGCTTCAATAAATACAAAAAAAATAAAGAAAATATTTTTTCTAGAGCCAAATAAATTAAGGTTTCTTATTAAAGTCCTGCGCCGTTCATAAAGAAAAATAATTCGACGTGTTGCCATCAACAGCCTAATAAATCATCTACGTGTTACAATATCCGTACTTTTAGTGTACGTAACATACAACAATAACGTTTCCGTACATTTGGCAGCGTTCAACGGCGCCTAAGACATCAGACAGGAGATCTCAGACCCCACGGAGGACATCTCAGACACCGAGAAGGATGTCTCGTCCACCACGTAAATCATTCTTGTTTTGGGAATTGCTAAGCGTAATGTGGTTAAGCAAGAAAATGTAACGTTGGAAAGAGCAAGATGTTATTATTGTTTAGTTTACAACAGACTGACTACACCGAACGTGTCAGTAAAGAGCCCGTAGCTACAAGCTTTTCAGCCTGCAATTTCCCAACCGTCATACACATTCCACTTTGCCGCAACTCATTTCCACCTTTCATCTCTCCTTTTTTTCCTTTCCCTTCCTCTTCCCCTGATCACCCTGACGTGAAGCAGCGAAGCGAAATAAACCTCGCCATATGGCGGGCGTCAGTCGACCCGGCATTAAACTTCCCAGAAGTGTAACAATTTGTTTAGGGTAAACAACAGCCAAACAGCCTCGTGGCATCGTCGAGCTCCTCTCTCGCAGGTTCTGTAATTCACAGTCGCAGCCAGCGCCTGTCGCAGTGCCGTTAAGCGACCCGCCACACAGCTATGCAAATACGTACGCTTCCTGTGTGCCGCCAGGCGCTAATGCAATTGAACACTTGCACCCGTTCAAAACCCCGACTGCGCCTTTCAGAGGCCATGCCAAATTTCAGCAAGCAGCCTGCAGCACGAATCAACGCCATTCACGTCAGAGATAATTTAATATTGCGCAAAAAACATATAATGATAAAAACAGATCATACACTTTACTTTTACGGTGTCTGAAAGTGGACTCGATCAATAATATTTTGAGTGATTTTTTGAGCTCATGAAATGTTTACTACGGCAATATATAGCCACCTCTGAATCGTATCCACAAAACTAAAATACAATGTCTCTTTTTTTATATTTGAGATACTGAATTGATATAAAATTGAACCGTTAAGTAAAAAATGAAGTACTCGTACACTGTCACTGAGACGTAAAACTGCAGCTGAGAAGCTGCGTCTCTCGTAAGGTTGTTTATTAATTTTGCTGCTTGTTTTTATTGCCTACAAATTCTTTATGAACTGAACCAATTACAGAATATTTATTCACGCTCTCTTGTAGTGCAATTAAAAATAAATATATCGTGTAATAATAATGTGATTGAGAAAATTAAATGTGAAATAACAATCCCTTACATTTCAGACCATAAATAAGGCTTCAACTTTGTTTTCGAAACTCGACTTACGTTGTTAGTTATATTTGGATGTATAATAAAATACAGACAAGTTTCTCTCTTAAACCATTTACAACAATTAATTCTTCATTCTTGCAAAAAGGAAGACGCAGTTGGTTAATACATTCAAAGAATAGTAGGAATTTTAAGGACGCCAAATACTTTGCTGGAAAAACTACAGTAATTACCATCAAGCCATGCAATTTTATTACAAAGCAATAAGGAAATAGCTTTCTTGAAGGCCACTGTAATTTTAAAAAATGGTAGGCCAATATTACGCTCTACAGGAGATATTCGAACATATTACTCAAACATGTTTGCTACTGTTTGTGTCAAGTCAAAACATTTAAAACATTAATGAACTATTCAATTTCATATGGTTGTTTTGTGGCGATTCAGTAACTTTTCACTTAAATTAAAAAATTTTAGTCATGATCAATTGATTTGTTGTAGCGATAAAATTACATTTATTTTAAATCCAAAATAGGCAAAGCAGAAACACAGTCAATTTTGGTTCTGTAGTTAGCAAAGGGTTTAGTCATTTCCATTCATAATTACGTATTTTGAGGCTTATATTAAAACATTTACTTCATCATACAGCAAAAAAAAAAATAATTTGAAAGTTGCAATAAACTATTTTCGCCCGCATATCGAGTTCCTCGCTGCATTTTCTACTTCCTGTAAACGCTCTGAGATAGTTAATCGTCTAATGGACTATGGATGTTTTAAACAGACCTCATTCAAGTAAAGACCGATAATTTCACTTCTGTGCCTTTAACTCACCAATATTTGAAGTTCGCAAAGGATTGTAAGTATAGGGCATTCACCGTTACGTCTGACTTTCCTGAAGCCCTCTTAAAGTTATATTTCCAGCAGGATATCCCTCCGCCTAATGCAAACAAATACAAAGTCTAGAAAATTACACCAAAGGGACACACGCCACATGCTTGCGCGCCCAGTGAAATCATATTTTGCAAGAGAACTATTTCTTACTAGGCGTTACCAACACACGTATTTTCGGTCTGTTTTTATTCATATTAATGATAGATGAAATATAACAATTTAGAGATAGCATATAACCGCAAGTTAAAATTGATAAAAATACAGTATTTTTTGTTAAAACAAGTATAAAACGCTTGTGACCATGATATATTTAGGGAACAAGCAGACACGCCATTCACGGGGTGTTTTTTCTAAGGTTTTATTCAAAAAGTGTGAAGTAACCGCGAATATATTATACTCTGGAGCGTGCAACTATTAGTAAGAGAGACTCACCAACATCAGAGGATCCACCCCACGTGCCTTGCTGAGCCTGCTTGGCCAGCTTATTGATGGACTCCACGTACAAACGAGAAGCTGCGGCCGCCCCTGGAACATAAGCAACACAGCACCGTATAAGAGAATGCCCGGTTGCCTATCTACAAAGCATCCTCGAACCTTAACGACCGCAGCAACAAGCAGCCCTTTCAAGTAGCCCAGTAGGCAGGTAGCAGTGGCGTGTGGTGAACTGTTGCAAGGTAAGCTGGCGTTAGCTCTGTGCTGTACTCTGTTGTTTACTTATTTACACGTCCACCACTTAAACGTAGTTCAGCATGTGAGCCCACAGGACGCGTGTACCGGGTCCCTTGTCTGCTCGTTGTGAATGGTTGAAATACATTCGGTTTTTCTAGGCTCCGCAATGGTTATTGGTTCCTGCTGCGTGCATCGAGAACGTACAGCAGTGAGCAAGCGCCAGATTACCTGGCAACAGTTCGCCACACGCCACTGACAGGTAGGTAGTTGAACTCTCGTCGACAGCGAGTTCATTAGAGACGGAGAGTGTCGCTCGGGGAATAGGGATTGGGGAAGGAATGGGAAGGAATCGGCCATGGCCTTTGTCAAGGACCCATGCCAGCAGTCACCTGGAGTGATTTCGGGAAACCATGGAAAACTGAAATCAGAATGGTCTGACCGGGACTTGAGCACCACTCCGCTCGGTAAGTGTCACAAGCTCAGATACCCTGAAATTACGCGAATTCATTTCAGGACAGTCTAGACTTCAAACACACGTGCATCTAACTTCTTTCCTTATTTGTGTGTCAGTCTTGGAGCTACGACCTGAACGCATTTCAGCCAATAACTAAAAACCTGCAAGAAAAAATAAGAACCGATTCCGGTGCTACTTGGTCTAAAGTAAAACTGAAGCATCAGCCAATGAAAAACTAACTGAGGCTTAAGCACACAAAGCATTGTGGAGCCTAGCTTGTTGCCAAATGGTTCCGCAAAAATTTCAGGCGTCTGCACATGTTCCCTTGTAATAAATGTTCGTACATTTCCCAGTCTTGGGCAGGGTCTGGATGGATCAGATGAAAGGAAACTGGCGCCAAGTTAAGCAGACTGCACTACCCGAGAAATGTGCTTTTCTTTCCCGGCCATCTTTGAGTATGCAAACAGATAGATGCAATTTTCCGCAAGAAAAACGCGTATTTCCCATTTATCGAGAAACAAACACAGAAAGTTTTCTCAAGTGACTTTTCAAGTAGATTATGTGCTGTTAAAAGAGCCAGATATATTTAAGATATTCAAATTTGTGTTTCGACAACTAATTAATTTTGTTTTGTTCAAAACATCCCTTCAGCACATGATGCAAGATAAGCAGAGATCTGAGAATTCCGGAAATTTATTTCGGGGCAAGTTAAGACATTAAAAACTTGAACGCTTTTTGTTACTTTTGAAAGTCGTGTCACGAATTACTTGACTGACACCTCCTGGAGGAGGAAGGACTCTTAGCCAATAATATAACGCAAAAAAAAAACCGCAGATCCAATCACAGCCACTAGCTGAGGCTGCAAGGAGTCAATGAGCAGTTATTACATGTTAGAGTGCACAAAAGAATCTACAGTTCATCAATGGTTACTTACAACATTTGCGAAGCCCTGATAAAGTTTTACTTGGAAGCTATTCCTGACAAACAAAGCTTAACAAAGTCTAGAAAATTATACCGAAAAAACAACGGACCGCATTCGTACACACTCAGACAATTCCATACTTAGTATTTCCACACACATACTTCCTCTCTGTTTTATACATTTTAATTACAAAAACGAAAATTTTAAATTTATGGATAGAACATAAGTAAAAGTTCAATTCAGTCAAAAATAATATACTTTTCAGTTAAAAGATATACACAACACTTGTGATCCATGGCAAACGGTATTTAGAAAACAACCAACACGTCATACATGGGGCGATATTTCAAAAGCTCAGTTCGAAAAGTTTTAAGATATCGTGAAAAGGTTGAAGTAATCAGCGGAAAGAAAAGAACATAAGCTGAGAAAAATGTTCACACCTTATTAGTGTCTGTGCCACTACACATAACAAAAAATTATCTACCCACCCCATGGCATAGAATTGAACCGTATACCTCAACTAGTGTCAAATTTCTGAGCTAATCGTATGTAAGTGAAAGATCACGCAGGTTTTTGAAAAATAAACTAGTGTAAATAACTACAAACTCACGTGAAAAATCCACTAAGCTATTACAATAAAAGAACCAGTGTACATAACTCTAAGATTTTATTTCTTGAATAATGTGGCTTATAAACAGATTATTTATGATAAAGTATTGCTCCTTGATTAATTCTACAGAGCTGCTGCTTAATTAATTATATTGGACTTTCCATTACGCTGTGCTTACTAACACGTAAGAGGAAAATAGTTGACTCAGAAGGTACGATAATTTAAGTATAATTAGCACACATATACGCCAGAATATCCTATTTAGATTCGTATAGTACGTGAGTCATAAACACATACTCTCCTCTAACTTTAGTCGTACAGGCTGTTTATTGCCTCATTCATGGTAAACTACGAAATTCTGATATATTTCATAAATACCGACCAACTAAAACATCACAAGACGTGTGTTTCATAAAAAAAATAAAAACACTTCGTTACTTATTTCACCTTCATGTTTCAGGTTATTTGTTTTACCCGAGTGAAATTTTAAGGTTTTTAAATAAATTGAGAAATTTTGTCCTCCATTTCCTTGCAATCCGTGTAACGCCAAAGCCAATTGAGGGTTGAAATGAATTTTCTTTCCAGGTCCCCTTTGAACAACTCCTTTGTATATTAAGGTATTTTATTCAATAAAACGTTTCATAAATTAAACGAAACCTATTTAAACGGCCGTTCTCATAGCATAAATCATAACTGAAAAACAGCTTCAAACGAAGGCAGCAGCCATTGTAAATACGGAATATTTTTTTTCAAGTACACTCACCTGTTGTCGTCCTGTGGCTCAGAAATATAAAGGCCGATCTTAAAGCAGACGGGCGTAGTTGTGCAAATATTTCTGTGAAGTTGGTTCCCTGGATTGTACCCAACTCAGGTGGAAGGCATCGTTCCATGATTGCCAACGTAGAAAGCATCGCACAGTTTCCGCTTTCGATTATCAGAGCACGTGAAAGTTGCAACGTATCGCTGTTTTCGTGAACAAAATTCTTACTGAGCGTCAGGATTTTCGCATGTGGAAATCGGGCGGGTGATGCCGCTGGTCGGCGGGTTTTTCTCGGGGATATCCCGTTTCCCCACCCTTTCATTCCGGTGTTGCTCCATACTCAGCTCACTTCACCCTCATCGGCTCCCAAGACCTGGATGATGAGAGCCGACCAAATCTCTCCACTCACTCACTCGCGCACCCGTCCATCTAGGAATAATTTTACAAATATCTGTAGCCAAACATTACGATCGGACATTTAAAATTTAAGTTTGGCATGGCTTAGGGGACTTCTTAACAAAAAATTTTAAGTCTGTGTGGTTTCAGTTATATCCTTATTTTCCAACGTGGAGCAAAAATTATTTAATAGTTAAGGAACCTACGATTACGGTTATACATTAGATGTGAAACGAGTAACAAGGTGAAAAAAAAGTTTTGAATTTCGAAATAACTGTTAAAATGATCCCTAGGACTTGACAAGCTTGGTTGTTTTTAAATATTGAATCAAAAAATGATAACGTTGGCAGCCAAAAAATGTATGATTTTATATTTGTACGAAATATCGTGAAACTTGTAGACAACATCTGTGATTTGTCTTTACTAGCATATAAAAATGTTAAATTGCATTGCTTTTGCATTATGGCATGCCAAAATTGCAATTTTAGTGTTTTTGGAAAATACAAATAAAATAAAGATCATACTTACAGAAAATTTAAAAAAGGGTGACTGAAACGTCGTGTGTTAATTCATTTTAAGGTATGATTAGAAAATTTTATTTAAAAAAAATGTTACAAATATAAAATACGTAAAAAAAAATTCCCTATATTGAGCGGTTTTTAAAGTTTACGAAAACATTTCATACTGTGATTTTAAATATTTCGTGAAGTGACTCATAGTATCTTATTTAAATGTGAATAATAGGCATTACGGTAAGTGACTTTTTTTACGATTTGTACATCCCGAAAACACAAAGATTGTGTTCTTTTTACGTACCACTAAGCAATATTTTTAGGCGACGAAAGAGTATTTGCAAATAATGTCTACCAGTTGAGCTGTACTTCGTACGAATATAAAATAAAAATGCCGGGGATATCTTTCCCCCTCAATGGCGTTGGGTGACAGCGAGATAGTCACAAGCCCAAAATGCGACAGACAGCGTCAACTCTGGTCAACTTGACGGCTTACACCCCTACGACGTTATCTACCCCCTTCCCCCCTTCACCCAGGACAACGCGCACCAACCCTCCCCCGGTCACACACCCACATCCACGACAAAGCGCTTCTCATTTTTCAAGGTCGCCGCGGGATCCCCCCCCCCCC
>NQII01001233.1:437113-463007 GCA_002778355.1 Clitarchus hookeri
AGCTAATTTATTTTTCACATCAAGTGAACTCGCCCTCTTTTAAGAGGGCAACTTGGGTCACGTATGCGGGAAAGAGTTGGCGATAAGGTCGACCTACACGCGTGCATCAAATGGGTCCTCGCCTTTATACCTGCCAAGCGAAATGCCTACCTATTCGTCACGATACGGTATTAGAGGCGTGCGAAATTCGCGTTATTTTTTTTTTAACATGCTGGACTACACTGTCATATATTACTTTAAGGAAAATCTCGACTATTGGTTACTGACAACAATACGACGTAATTTGTCTGTAGGACCCCTTTTCTAGAGTGGTTGCTCAACCTTTCAGCCTATACTCCTGGTAAAGGGGCGTTTTTGTGACGTGCCACACTATAGCTGTTGGCCAATGGCAGAAGTCGAACGAACGTACGGCATTTTGGAGTCTGCAGCCACCCGCAAATTTCGCAGGTAAACCAGTTAAAAGAACTCCAGCGTAAATAGGTGGCAGAAATGCTTCTTGTCATTCTTGAATTACATATTGACACGTTCGGTCACCGAGACCCGGATCGTGGACACGTTGCACACAAATGATATTTATGACCTGTACTGCACACAGCAAGCAACAAGACCAACTCCAGTGTCCAGTTTTACTTGCGGCTTACCTAATTTGTGGAATTTTCTACACCTCTTTGACACGATTGGTCAATGCCAATATAACCGAGCATGCAGCAAGTTGCACACAGGTTGTAATACAAGTGCTGAACGCAAGTGCAGTTCGTACCAAAGAATTACGTCATTGCAACACTTCAACTAGGAAATTAATGTGTGAGCGAACGTGCTAATTTAATTGTCACTTCCGGCAAATGCCACTACTCAAAGACGTCCCAAGAAGCCTTCTCAACTGCCTCGAGGTTTCTTCTTGAAGTCATAAATAACAATATTTATTTATTTAAGAAGTTAAGTTTCCTAGTGCGACCATTCTCTCAGATTTTATTATCTGCTGCCATATATACAAAATTACACAACCATGTGATACGGCCATGGTTTTGTATTAATACGTGTCGCTCTTAGCCTCAAGGTCCGGCCTGGCAGGTAGGATAAAAGGGGTCAAGCTCTATCATCGCAGGGATTACAGGTTAGCACCTGAGTTGACCAGATGCAAAGCCCCAACCTGATTCACAATTACAGCATGGTTCACCCTACGCCACAAGTACTGAGACGCCCGCATTCATCGTCAGGCGTGTTGTCTGCCCGAGGTTGTGTCCAGACCACTAGTGTCTGTCCAGGACAGAGCCAGAGCAGGTTGCCGCTCACCGCCCGGCCTTTCTTTCAGAGGAGGAATCTCTCCACATAGGGATGCTGATATCGGGGGGAAATATCGATGTTATTTATATTGGTTATTTATAGACAGAAAAGTTTTACGAAACGATATATAGAAAGAAAAATATATATTTTCGGTAAATCGAAATACGTTATGCCATGCATTAAAGGACTTGATAAATGTAAAATCGCTTGGAATATTACATATTGAGGACACGAGGCATTGTAGAAAGTTGTAGCGCCTGTTTTTGGTGCATGTTGCAAAAGTAAAGATAGTAATTTTTTAATTCGATTTTTGTACTCGAAACAGTGCTTATTAAAAGAGCATTTAGAAAATATTTATTTCCGATATCTGGAAAAAGATATTGATTTCGATAAAATATCGTTGAAATATATTGACGATTTATATCGATATACAGCTGAAATAATATCGTTTTTTTTATCGATCGATATTTTTCCAACATCCATATCTCCAGATCTATCATACAGAGTTGACCACCTAAGAGAACCTCTTGGTGGGGCCTAACCCATCGCCCGTGCTACTACTTATTTTCATGGTACTTGTGGGTTTGACAGGAAGCGATTTCTCTACCGCATATTGGTGAGCGACTGTTGGGCAAACAGAGGTAGCCCCGTCCACTTCAGAACACGGAACTCACCCTCCGAAGCCCACAGAGGCATGTACTGTCCCGAAAGTCGAGTACAGTCCCACCGAGTAAGGCCTTACCCATCACAGGCTGGTTGTGATTCGAAAGTGGTTGAAGACACTTCGACACCTCACCACGCTTAAGTCTTACACCCAAACTGCGTTTTCTGCTGCAACACGTGAACTGTTGTCACAAAGAAAAAGTTGTTTGAATATGAGCCACTGCAAAGTACGCATGCCACAAACATGATTTTTGTTTTACGTATACAGTAACCGCTATGATAACCTTTCATTATCGTTACATTGTTGAGCAGACGTCTTTTTGTTATTTCCGTTACACTGTAAAGAAAACTTGTGTTCTGAAGAGCAACCATGATTTTGTAATTAAGAGAGATGTAACAAATATGTCAAAATTATATTCACTAAAATAATTACAATAATTCAGATGGGTTCGAAATTACGCTCCACGTGTTGATCGCCCAACACTCTTTACCAGACTACCAATTTGCGTCGTTGCGTTTAGCCTTACTTTTGATAGGTATATTATGTAGGTAGTAATATGGCCAAACTAAGATGTCACGTCTTGTAAGGAACTGAGGTAAGTGATCTGGAGAATCACATCACTTCAGAATGTTATCAAACGTCTACAGGAGAACTGCACGTTTGTTCAGTTGCAGTTTCGCAACAGCAGAATACATTGGTTTATGAATGTTTGCGTTACGACAACATTTACGCACTAAAAACTACAAGAGACAGCAGAAAATCTTTAATATCGCTAAACCATTACATTTGGTACGAGACAATATTTCTTTACTGAAAACAAAAGCAGCTTAAAAAAATTATTATTTATTTGCTATAAAGGAAGGCAGTCTTGTCATAAAACAAAAAAGTATAAACAAGAAATTTACTAACAGCAAACCTATGCTCCTGTAACTTTTCCTTTGAATAAAAACAATACTGTGTTGCTGTAAACAAAACAGTGCTAAATAAAATGTTTTTCTTTGCCGTGCAGAAAACTTTGTAAGTACTTTTTTTAGAGTGCGTTACAGGCCGGTCACTCACCCAACCATCTCGCCTCCAACTGCATATATGCCTGCATGTACTTCCTTTCACCAATAAGGAAAGAAATGTTGTAGACATGCACATGTGATGTTGAAAGCTAGCATGCTGCCTGATATTTTCAGGGTAAATCACCATCTCCTCACTCAGAACTTTAATCAGTGAGAATTGAGCCAAATCAGTGAAAACCCTGAGAACTGAGCAACTGATAACAGTGCCAGATAACTTATTAATGTAGTCGTTGAATTTCACTGGATTATTTGTGGTTTCCCACTGAATGTCAATAATGTCACTGCTATAAATCACTATATCCCAGTTAATTTGCTTGATTCGCCCGTCAGCGGTAGCTTAACTGATTTTCAGTGAAATATTTTTCGTTTATTGATATCACTGATTAGGATTCAGAGTGTAGCACTGGCAGTCTCCGACGACGAAGCACCGCTGCTAACTTTGCCCCGACAGAGGAATGACGTCTCCGGAGACAGTCGCGGTAATCGATAACGTACAAGAGGGGTGCGGACGTGGGCTAGGAACGAGTGTTTACTTGCCGTCCACCGACGCACGAGGAGCGGGGTGCACTTTTTTTCGCGCACTTGAAAGGGACCCGCGAGGTAATATCCATTACCCCGCCAGAAGGGGATGAGGCAAGAGGTCCACCACTCGTCACAGATATTGCATCGATGTCGCTGAGGTTCGCGGGACCGTGACTTTCACGTCCTCGCAAATACGTGGCCAGCAGTGCGCACTACTCCATCTATAATCCATTCACGGTTAAGTCACACTTTTCTGAAGCCCGCTAAAGTTCTACTTCCAGGATATCCCTACGCCTTGTGAAAACTAAGCTTATTTAAGTCTAGAAAATTACACCAAGATACTACACACCGGATTCGTGCGCACTCAGTTGTAATGATATTTTGCATAAGAACTATTTCTTACTAGGTGCTACCAACACACATGTTTTCTCACTGTTTTATTTCATATTTATTATGAAAGAATTATTATACTTTATAAATAATTTACACGTGAAACTTAAATTTAATGAAAAATAAATTACTTTCATGTTAGCAGAGGTATAACACGCTTGTGATACATGGCATGTATAGGAAATAAATAAGCACGTCATATAGGGGATGTTTTTTCAAAGGTTTGATTCAGACAATGTGAAGAAACCGCGAATAGGCTATATGCGCGGGGCCACGTACTAGTTCGTGATACTTACATCCACCTCCAGCCTGGCCACAAATATTTCAATCACGTCGAGCTTCTCTGAACGTCTCGGGCTGCTTCGCTCTTCAACTCGCTTCTCATATTTTTTTTTATAATTATTTTTTAATAAAGAAACTGCTTGCCTCCCACCAAGGCGAACCAGGTTCAATCCCCGGCCGGATCATTCCTGAATTTCCGCACGTGAGATTCGTGTCAGACGATGCCGCTGGTCGGCGGGTTTTCTATGGGGTGTCCCGTTTTCCCCCGCCGTTGCATTCCTGCGCTGCTCCATTCTCGCGTCAATTCAACCTCATCGGTTCTCAAGACCTCGTTGTTAAGAGACGTCCAATTCTCTGAACTCTACTCAACAAAGAAAATGTAGGGTAATCTTTATAAGATCAATTTCTTTTCACCCACTGGCGTTATCACTTTGCATGCTGCAGACATCACAGGTATGGGCACCAGATTTTCGTGAGAAGAATTCCACGTGCGCTATACTTCAATATCCAAAGTGCGCACGTGCAGTTTTTTTTTTTGTGAGAAGGCATTATGGTATTTTACTGCGGAGAGTCAGGATTGTGTTATTCCGGCCATAGATTAAAGACGAGGTAGACCGATTTTTCATCTTCTACGCTTGTAGCCAACATTGACCAACCTCACACCTGCAATAAAACTGTCAAGGTCACGCGGTTAACAGTGATAAATGTGTTTCTTTACATCTAAATTAAAAAAAAAGCACTTAAGTGAATAAAAATTTGTTTGCCAGTTCGAATTAAACCTAATGCATTAAAAAGTTACTAGCGAAGGTATAAAAACGTCTCAAAAGACTTGTCTACATAAACCGTTTTCAAACCTCAAATCCAATCCATGTCGTTTATGATAGTCGTGTTGGCAGTAAAGAAGTTCAATGTTGGGACACAAGAGACTAGTTCTGCGCAGATAGCGTGATCACTCCACCCCATATTCACTCTACGATTCCGGTACTGAACGTCTGTGATTCCCGCGTGAGAGGAGAAGCAATTGATACCATCCTGTGGTGAAAGTGGATATGAGATAAAACGTTTTGAGACGCAAGCAGGCAGTAAATTTGTTTTCGCGAAAATCTCTAATGTCCTTAATCAGAGGACATCGCCGTAATTCAACAGATACACGTGAGAGTATTACGTAGTATTACGGCGTCCTCATTCCTTTGCAGCAGACATTGGTTACGGAATATTACGCCGGCAACATTCAGAATGTGAATTACTCAAATTAACACGATGGTTCGTATGTTAAGCAGGAAAAAAATAGACATACGGTTGGGACGTTGACGACTCAGCATTATAGACTGCCATCATGCCGGTAGTTTAAATTGTACAGTAACATTGTCTGGTTGGTTCTAGATCAGTAAGATGGTGAAAGGTTTTAATACATAAATAAACAAAACTGGTGTCTCTGCAGTCGTTTATACAGAATGTTTGGAAACTCATGGCTCAAACTTCATACATAGTTTCTTTGTACTAATAGAAACACAAAAGTCCTGTGCATCTATATCCGGAAACGTATTTTTATATAAATTACTTGTGTTTAAAGTTGCGGCGTACAACACCAGGAGAACAAGACAGTGCAATCATTTGTGTAGCACAAGTTGCATAGAAAGTAGGTGCACGACGCTGCGTACGTTATAGTTTAGTGTCGCGCGCCTACGACCTATGCAACTTGTCCTACTTGAGTGATCGCACCTCCTTGTTCTCCAGGCGTTGGCCACTTTGCACACAATTATCTGATAAAAAAAATACGTTTCCGGATATAAATAAATAGTGCTTTTGTATTACTATTGGTCCAAATAAACTATGATGGAGTTTAGGCACTGAGTTTCCGAACAACCTGTATAAGTGACTCGCTTCTAACTTATGATGAGTGTGTATGCACGTCAATGTAATAAATGTAGTATTTATCTTTATAAGTCCTGTACTGTTTATCAGCACTCAAAACATGGGGAAAAATAATTTTTATACTATTTTTACAAGCACAAAGTTAATCAAAATTAAATAAAAATATGTTAACCTGTGTTACGTTTTCATAAACCAAATAGTTTATTAGCAATAGCATATGCAGGAAATTGATGATTACTTCCCAAATTTCCTGAATCCCTACAAACGTTATTCGCTTAGTATCATCCTATTATTTTTATACAAAGCAATGAAATATGTTCCCAACAGTGCTACCTGTAAACTTCTACCTTACAAATAAGAACTACTTGTTACTTGTCACTGCCAACATGTAACGTTCCTCTCTGTCTTTAATACTTGGCGTTGCCTGGGTATAAGATGACAAAGAGAGATACACGACCACGTTCACATTTTAAGGATTTTTGGGCTAAATGGAGGGCAGGAGGCCATTTCGGAGTACACAGTTATCCCTGCATCCCTGCAAAATTTGTCCCAGATCGGTTGTACACTGTAGATTTGTATAAAGAACAAACGTACAAACTTTGGTATACCGTAAACTTGGTTACTTTGCACCTGCTCGGGTAACTTTGCACCACACGAAACTTTTGTTTTAGAGCCATTTAGCAAAGAGAAAGAGAACCGTACCTAGGGAATTAAAATTTTTCAATGTTATCTGCCTAGGTAATGTTTGCTACCCCTTCACCAAAAGCCACCAAAACCGTTAACCCAGCTGGTGCAAAGTAACCCCGGTTTACGGTATATAATAGAAAAATATATAGTACAGTTTTATCTAACCAAAACTTAAGGTACTTTAATGTTAATAGAAGTATATAACCCTTGGTATATATATTTTATTTTCAAACTAAAACATCAAACATGGGGTGATTTTTAAAATGTTTGACGCATAAAGTTTAAAGATACTGTTAATGCATTACGCGTATCTTGGCCATGGAGCTAAAAATGTTAGCGTGTCCCCGCTTCTGAGCGTGTGACCAATCAAACCAGCTAGGTGCAGACGAGGCCGCCAATAAAAACGTAATAACTACACATCATCACGTGTGGCGGGTGAGATAGAGAGAGAGAGAGAGTGTGTGTGTGTGTGTGTGTGTGTGTGTGTGTGTGTGTGTGTGTGTTGCCGTACGATCGCCCGCTGATTTAATGTTCCCGGCGTGCCACACGCGGGATAGCTGGGAACACACAAGCCAGTAATTTAATTACGCTAATTACTTTCGTCGTTCGCCAGGATGGCGCAGGGTTTGGTTTCAAATCTGCGAACTGCGAGCACGAGGGTCCCGATCTCCGCACAGTGCGAGCGAACCTCTAGGAAACACGCGGCATTCGCCTCTGGCATTTGTAATACGGACTATGTTGACCTTGATCTGAGCACTCGGTAGGATCATCTTCAGTATCAGGCTACAGATTAGACAAGTATAGTCAGGGCTGCATGTTTTTTTCGCGAAAAGATACCCCGACTAGCTGTACTCCAAAACACGTTAGCTTAGAACCTATATACTTGTTGGATGATTTCAACTAACACGCGTCTTAAATGTCTGCCAGCCAATATCGGACCTTCAGTGCCGGAGTACCTTTATTCTGATTGTCCCATGTCAAGCAGAAAATGTCTTCTCTCGCAGACTCGCAGCCAATGGCAGAAGGAGATTTGCAAGTGTGCACGTTGAAGTTGAAGTCTTAGATTGGGAATAAATCTTGTCGCGAAAAACAGGTGGCCTTAAGTGTGGTTATGTCCAACATTTCTGAAGCCCTGCTAAAGGCATACTTCTCGGATATTCCTGTGCCTAATGCAAACAAAGCTTAGACCCATTGCAGTGTTAATTTTCCATATTTAAGATGGATACACACTGTGCATACAAGTATAGACCCTAAGCAAGGTTTCAAAAGTGCTCAGTTTACCATGAACAGCCCATACATGAACGTGTGATATTTTAAAAAAGCAGTCAATACAAACAAATGATTGCCCCTCTAGTATTCAGACACAGTGCTGGAAAGGATGCTAGTTATGTACGCCGAGGTACACCAAGACTAAGGCAGTGTCCCAATTCGTCTGAAGTACATACTCGTGCGTACCTGTTCCCGGAAGTGACGTCACAAGTGCTGTCCGAATTGCAAGTGAAGTACGCAACGAAGACACATACTCCTCGCCCCCTTGCGGAATACGTGCCACCATATTGAGAAGCACTTTGAAGTTTACGATCGATTGTCGGCATTTTTGTTTAGTTTAAAGACTAATAAGGCAGCTTCAATACTTCGTGGGAATAGAAGTTTGAACTAACGTAATAATTATCGGAAAGTGCACCTCAAAATAATTTTAAGCAATACATTAGTATTGCGCCTATATGTTCGTAACTCAAATAAGTTAAGGTAAAACAAGCAATCAGAACGGCATACTTACATACAATCAACATGACAAAAAATGTTGTGTAAGTGAAATTGAAACATTATTCAGTCCTTGATTTAACTCTGTAACTACCAGCAATCATCAAGTTCTTCTTCGCCGAAATGCGTGCTCATTACAGCGAATAACTGGCTCATAGTTGCTGTCGAAGCCAACAAGATTGCCTATCCGAATTCATCAAGTTTAGTGCCAAGGGTAAATAAATTATGCAAGGATGCAATTACAATCTCCCGTTTCCCCGCCCTTTCATTCCAGCGCTGCTCCATTCTCACCTCATTTCACCCTCATCGGCTTTCAAGACGTCGTTGTTAACAGCCGTCTAAATAACTCAACTCAACTATAACACAGGCTTAGTCCTTAAAAGTGTTAAGGAGTCCACAGTGGCACATTTTCTGTGAACTCTTCTTTGCGCGTATTCGCGAACCTCGGTAAATAAATGTTCTGAAAATTCTACTTTTCCCCGGGAAAAAAAAAAATACCCCAACTATTTATGCCTATATGATTTTATTTTTAACATATTTATTATATTCATGGGGAAAAAAATTCGTGAAAATGGTTAGATATCGCATTTTTAAAGCTTGCCTACGTAGATTCCTTAAGCGGCGAGAGAAAAGTACAAACATACGGGCGTAGTTTAATCTGTGGACTTTCATCGCGTGTAATAAGACCCGACCATTACAGATGTAATTTGCACGGTACAGGACCACGACGGAAACATTGCACGCCTTGCGCGTAGGGGTGATGAGGCACCAGGCGTGCGTGTTAGTGTCACCCGTATGGCTTCCTCGCTTCTCGACCTTAGAAGCGCAGCTGTGTACTCCTCTTAAAACTGTGCGAACGTGGCTGGCGTGAAAGGTGGGGCGGAGGACGATAGTCCCTTGTTGCTCGCACGCCTCGTCGACGCGGCTTGCCGACGAACACGCAGCCATTTGAAGAAGTAATGGAAATATGTGCGAGTTGGAGATGTTCAGCGTGATGCTCCTCCCCTCCTCTCTCTCTCACTCTCTCTCTCGNGTAATGGAAATATGTGCGAGTTGGAGATGTTCAGCGTGATGCTCCTCCCCTCCTCTCTCTCTCACTCTCTCTCTCTCGCTCTCTCTCTCTCGCCATTACCGTTACAACGCGCACAGCACTTCTCTACCCTCCCCCCTTTTCCNCTCTCTCTCTCGCTCTCTCTCTCTCGCCATTACCGTTACAACGCGCACAGCACTTCTCTACCCTCCCCCCTTTTCCAGGCCTAACCGTCCTGCTAAAACCGTCACAAAATGTTGCCATAGTGCACGCATATGAAGAGACCCCACCTCCCCTCCATGTGGCCCTAGACGACTCCTGAAGCCACAGCACAGAGTACTCAACAATACAGAGGTGAAACAGTGACCCGAACTACGAACTCCAGCTGCGCACGCCAGCAAAATGGTCTCACCAGACAGCAATATGGCGGTACGTCGTTCACCAATCAGCTCCTGGAGACTAAAACCCGTGGCACAATAGGCGGTTGGTATTGGTGGTTGGTGTTGGTGTTGTTGGTGGTTGGAGCATACGTCGTTGGGAGTTGTAATACACTGAACTTTTACCACCAACCCACCAACCCACCAATCAGCGAGCGTTCTCTAGTTTGTGAGCGAGTGACAGTGGGGAAACTTATAAATAACGTAAAATAACCGTGAAGATAAAAACGTTGATATCAAGCAGATAGATGCTGTTACGAAGCAGCAAGCAATATTTAATATTAAAATTCCTATAACAAATCATTAGAGTATGTTGCCATTGCACGGTTTAATGAAGCAATTGCATGATTTGAGTTAGATATAATAATATTATTTTTATGAAATGCAGATATTTATATTTTAGCATAAGAAAATAATTTACAATATTATAAATATGGATTAGTTTGTGCGCATTATTTAAAATAAAATAAAACTCTTTTTTGCTTAATTTTTAAAATTTAAATTTCGGCAGTAGCCAGTCAAAACAAATGATACGCGTTTCTTAAGACTTTACTGCTACCTAGTAAAAGAGCCATGAAACCATTTACACCAACGCTAACAATGAATATTGTGCCATACTACTCGTCGCACACCAACGGAAAACCACCAACACCTACGACAACCACCACCACCACCAACACCAGACGCCTATTGTGCCAGGGCCTTTACTTGACAGACGGCAGCCCCACCAATGAGGAATATTCCGGCCAATGAGAGGTCGAGTTCGCTTACATCGAAGTAACCGCCACGGCTTTACGCTTGCGTATATTGACCATATTATGTGGTCTCAAACTAAAGATGAGATGGAACAGTTTACGTCTTCCACCCACACTCCAAACCCGAATCAGTGATATCGGTCCGTGAAATACCGGCTGGCGACCAATTCAAATAGACAGGGAACAAGTTACTTATGCACTTATGGTATTGGGATTTTTGATACTCAACGGGAATAACAAATCAATTAGTGAAACCCGGCCATCATATTAATCAGTTATCTCCGGCACTGATTAGCAGTGGAGTGATTCCGATTTTTACTGATATGGTTCGATTCTCATACTTTCAGGTTTCCAGTGCATGTCCCAAAGTTTTNGTGGAGTGATTCCGATTTTTACTGATATGGTTCGATTCTCATACTTTCAGGTTTCCAGTGCATGTCCCAAAGTTTTCGAATGAATTGTTAAAGTGAATGTGTCTTATCGGTAAAAACGAGGTTTTGACGCTTCTGTAGGCAGGGAAGCAGTTATGTGTTGGGACACGGACGCTAGTTACNTTATCGGTAAAAACGAGGTTTTGACGCTTCTGTAGGCAGGGAAGCAGTTATGTGTTGGGACACGGACGCTAGTTACTGCGCAGCTGACATGCGTAAACTGACAACCTTCATTTCCTGTCAGATTGAAGGCAACCCTGCATGACATCTCGTTCCTTACGTTATTTCTGACAAAAATAGTTAACTCTGAAGTCAGCAGACATTTACAAGACAACCAAGACAAGTTATACGTGAGTTACTTATATCCACCGCTGCAGGAANCTCTGAAGTCAGCAGACATTTACAAGACAACCAAGACAAGTTATACGTGAGTTACTTATATCCACCGCTGCAGGAATAGGCCTACAGGTTCTATTGGCCTCCGTGTTCCCACTCACTGCCGTTCCATTGGCCATCATGACAGTGGACACGCTTACTGCGCTCCACAGCGTTCATTATTGGCTGGTGATCAGCCAATAAGGCGCTGAGTTGGTTCTGTCCCAATTAACTGTATTTATTTGTGTAAGATGTTTTACAGTCACACCTGCCCCTTTACGAAGATGTAAAAAAAAATATGCTTGTAGTCAGAAAAGTTATCATCACTGAACTGTAGAGTTCTTGCAAGATCCTGTTAAAAACAGGCAGTAAAACGACTGCGTGAAAATGGTAGTTTTCTTTTCAATGACAAAGAAATCTAAAAAAATATTTTCGCTCGTGCCACACTCGAGCGTAGTCCTCGAAGTGTTAACGATCAGGGAGATCGTTCCCAATGTCTCCTCGCATTTGTCACATGTCCCACTGCGTGNGTGGAGTGATTCCGATTTTTACTGATATGGTTCGATTCTCATACTTTCAGGTTTCCAGTGCATGTCCCAAAGTTTGCGAATGAATTGTTAAAATGAATGTGTATTATCGGTAAAAACGAGGTTTTGACGCTTCTGTAGGCAGGGAAGCAGTTATGTGTTGGGACACGGACGCTAGTTACTGCGCAGCTGACATGCGTAAACTGACAACCTTCATTTCCTGTCAGATTGAAGGCAACCCTGCATGACATCTCGTTCCTTACGTTATTTCTGACAAAAATAGTTAACTCTGAAGTCAGCAGACATTTACAAGACAACCAAGACAAGTTATACGTGAGTTACTTATATCCACCGCTGCAGGAACACAGGTTCTATTGACCTCCGTGTTCCCACTCACTGCCTTCTAGTGGCCGACATGACAGTGGACACGCTTGCTGTGCTCCACAACGTTCATTATTGGCTGGTGATCAGCCAATAAGGCGCTGAGTTGGTTCTGTCCCAATTAACTGTATTTATTTGTGTAAGATGTTTTACAGTCACACCTGCCCCTTTACGAAGATGTAAAAAAAAATATGCTTGTAGTCAGAAAAATTATCATCACTGAACTGTGAACTGTAGAGTTCTTGCAAGATCCTGTTAAAAACAGGCAGTAAAACGACTGCGTGAAAATGGTAGTTTTCTTTTCAATGACAAAGAAATCTAAAAAAATATTTTCGCTCGTGCCACACTCGAGTGTAGTCCTCGAAGTGTTAACGATCAGGGAGATCGTTCCCAATGTCTCCTCGCATTTGTCACATGTCCCACTGCGTGNGTAGTCCTCGAAGTGTTAACGATCAGGGAGATCGTTCCCAATGTCTCCTCGCATTTGTCACATGTCCCACTGCGTGAGGATTATCGCACGGCAAAGCAAGGACAATAGCTTCTCAATTTTTACGGAATTGACACAACTCTGCTCTCTATTAATTTTATTCTCGTAACCGTCAAGCAGAAACAAAGTATATGTAATTTCTTATGGATAGAGACTTGAAAAAATCGCGAGTTTATCTGGACACAGGCTATAATTCAAAAACCAACCTTTAAATGGTATACTGTTTTAGGAGAATATAATATAATTTTTTAACCTTATAATACTTTTTTATTCAAAGGGGATTTAACTTTTAAGATGTGGTTCTCATCCCGCGATTCCGAAACCATCAATACAAATGTTGTATCTGACTATAATTATTTTACTATTTTCTGAGTTTTGTGATAAAATTCTTGAATAGAAACTTTTATGTTCCACTCGCAGTTCTAACTATAGTTAATAAATATTGATCTCAAGGTCGGCGGGGTGTTGGAGTCAAAATCAAACTTAGTGACTCACTTCACCGTTGGCATATGCCATCGGCAGTAAACGTCCTAGGGAAATGGAGCTCGGTATGGCGCGCAATTCTCGATCATTCTCGGGCGTCGGGCTACTTACTACCTTGTTTTAATCCATCGGTCCAGAACGTCAGATATTCTTCAAACTACAATATCCTGTAATAATATTAAAATGAAATTTATATTACTCAGAGGAGAACCGAATTAAAGACTTCTCAACATTATATATTTTAAATACAGCAACATGCAGGCAAATCATCGCATTCCACTCTGGCAGAATAGCCAGTGTAATAATATTTTGCGTAAGAAGTATTTCTTACTAAAAATTACAAACACACCTTTTTTCTCTCTGTCCTTATTCACATTGACTATAAATAAAATATTATAATTTACACATAAAATAGAAGTAAAAGTTCGATTTAAATAATAATTATGAATTTTTTTTTNATAAATAAAATATTATAATTTACACATAAAATAGAAGTAAAAGTTCGATTTAAATAATAATTATGAATTTTTTTTATATTAACACAAGTGTAAAACACTTGTGATTCATGAAATATTTAGGAAACTACCAAACAAGTAATACATACATTTTTTGTCAGAGGTTTGATTCAAAAAGTGTGAAGTAGTCGCGAATAGAGTATACCCGGTATTCGTGTGCGAAATAGAAATCGAAGTTACTGAAACAATCCGCTCGACACGCAACATGTAAGGAGGATATCCGTCTCGATTAGCGATCAGCAGAAGAATAAACCCGTTCCATAACCTATGTCAGTTTATGAATACAACAGGTACACAAATACCGACGACTAGGGGCGTGTTGTCCNAAACCCGTTCCATAACCTATGTCAGTTTATGAATACAACAGGTACACAAATACCGACGACTAGGGGCGTGTTGTCCAAGCGATTAGCATACTTTCCGCACTCGGCAAGTTGGGATTTTATCTTTAACCCATCTGCGCAGAATGCACTTTTCCATTCACCTGTCTTCCCAACACCATTTAACTACTGCGGTAACTCAACGTGTACCTTTCTTATTCTCTGTCTGTTATAAATGTTCCAGATTTACCAAGACACAGTGAACAAATAAATATTTAATTACATATTAGGCAACAGCTATCTTACACTAACATCAAGCAAGGCACACCAATGTCCATTGGTAATGTGGTTCATAAAATGCTTTACAGATCGAAGCACAGTTCCAAACTTCAAATAACTCTAGTTTTATTACTTTTNGTAATGTGGTTCATAAAATGCTTTACAGATCGAAGCACAGTTCCAAACTTCAAATAACTCTAGTTTTATTACTTTTTCATTGATGCAAATTATATTTTAAAACACGAGTTAAAAAAAAGAGAGAGAGAGATACAAATACGCCATTTTTTGGTAGTGAGTTATGTTCAAAATATAATAACTAATAAATAAATCAATGTTGGTGATAGGAAAATGTCTGTAAAGAAAAATTTCAAAACTCTGAGAATGAATTACGATTTAATTTTTTTCGATTGAGATAGTTGACCCTGCTAAAGTAATACTAACAGTTAACTCTGACTTGTGTTTACGTAATNATAAATAAAATATTATAATTTACACATAAAATAGAAGTAAAAGTTCGATTTAAATAATAATTATGAATTTTTTTTTATATTAACACAAGTGTAAAACACTTGTGATTCATGAAATATTTAGGACACTACCAAACAAGTAATACATAAATTTTTTGTCAGAGGTTTGATTCAAAAAGTGTGAAGTAGTCGCGAATAGAGTATACCCGGTATTCGTGTGCGAAATAGAAATCGAAGTTACTGAAACAATCCGCTCGACACGCAACATGTAAGGAGGATATCCGTCTCGATTAGCGATCAACAGAAGAAGAAACCCGTTCCATAACCTATGTCAGTTTATGAATACAACAGGTACACAAATACCGACGACTAGGGGCGTGTTGTCCAAGCGATTAGCATACTTTCCGCACTCGGCAAGTTGGGATTTTATCTTTAACCCATCTGCGCAGAATGCACTTTTCCATTCACCTGTCTTCCCAACACCATTTAACTACTGCGGTAACTCAACGTGTACCTTTCTTATTCTCTGTCTGTTATAAATGTTCCAGATTTACCAAGACACAGTGAACAAATAAATATTTAATTACATATTAGGCAACAGCTATCTTACACTAACATCAAGCAAGGCACACCAATGTCCATTGGTAATGTGGTTCATAAAATGCTTTACAGATCGAAGCACAGTTCCAAACTTCAAATAACTCTAGTTTTATTACTTTCCCATTGATGCAAATTATATTTTCAAACACGAGTTAAAAAAAAGAGAGAGAGAGATACAAATACGCCATTTTTTGGTAGTGAGTTATGTTCAAAATATAATAACTAATAAATAAATCAATGTTGGTGATAGGAAAATGTCTGTAAAGAAAAATTTCAAAACTCTGAAAATGAATTACGAATTAATTTTTTTCGATTGAGATAGTTGACCCTGCTAAAGTAATACTAACAGTTAACTCTGACTTGTGTTTACGTAAANTTAATTTTTTTCGATTGAGATAGTTGACCCTGCTAAAGTAATACTAACAGTTAACTCTGACTTGTGTTTACGTAAACAATGGATTTGTGATTATTTTTTGCCCTTGATGACTGGTTTATAACGGTAAACACATTCAAAAATAATACTGTTTAATCAACAAAATGTTGAATGTCATTGTAATTTTTGTTACTGGATTCGCCAACAGGAGATCTGTTTCAGGGGATGTTTGTGTGCTCAGCAATCTGCGATGCGAGTGAGTAAACCTGGCCAGTGCTCCTGATGCATCACCGTAAGCAAGACTCAAACTACACGACAATTAAAGTCATGGCAAAATATCCAACACAATAAATGCGCGTGCTACCAAATAAAAACAAAGTCTTGTAAAGAAATAACTAAGAGGACCGAGTTTCTGACAGCACTTCAGAAATGAAACCGCCTGAAAATGGAACATGTCGAGTATTACGTTTTAGATGCGAATTGAATATGGGATTACAAAAAAATAAACAAGTCTTTTGAAATATTCAGAACACGTCAAAAGAATGGCAGCGCTAACACNGAATATGGGATTACAAAAAAATAAACAAGTCTTTTGAAATATTCAGAACACGTCAAAAGAATGGCAGCGCTAACACTCCCGAGAAGAGCGAACGAAAGCAAACAAACAACACCGGCGCCGATTGTGAGGTCCAGAAAGAAAAGCTTGAAACGACGAACCGAAAGGAGATGCTTATGAATGAGGATAAAGTTCACAAGAGCACGAAGCCGATAAAGATATGACAAGATTTAAGCGAATGGAAGTTGCTCGCGTTTTAAATTTTACCAAAAGAACTGGAAAAAAAACCAGAGGNGAATATGGGATTACAAAAAAATAAACAAGTCTTTTGAAATATTCAGAACACGTCAAAAGAATGGCAGCGCTAACATTCCCGAGAAGAGCGAACGAAAGCAAACAAACAACACCGGCGCCGATTGTGAGGTCCAGAAAGAAAAGCTTGAAACGACGAACCGAAAGGAGATGCTTATGAATGAGGATAAAGTTCACAAGAGCACGAAGCCGATAAATATATGACAAGATTTAAGCGAATGGAAGTTGCTCGCGTTTTAAATTTTACCAAAAGAACTGGGAAAAAAACCAGAGGNATATGACAAGATTTAAGCGAATGGAAGTTGCTCGCGTTTTAAATTTTACCAAAAGAACTGGGAAAAAAACCAGAGGGAAATATTAAAAACCCTTCACGGGCACTGGCGTTTGACATTTTATCAATAGGATAAACTACGTCATAGTGTTGCCAGATTTTGAAAGTAAAATTCTGAGGGGAAATATTTTATTGTTAAGTTTTATATTCTTCACTTCCGTCCCGAATTAATGTGATTTAGGCAGTGGGTGCAAATGTTAGAACGTGTTGTACCTACTTCAACGAAGGTGAAGTGTTTCTTTACGAGTTCGTGTTCAAGGCGGACTGTAATGTGCTGGTTACGAGTTCATATCCTGATCATCAAATCAGCGTTTCGTCTGTGCCTTACCTAATCTCGCCTATATAATTTTAGATTGTTAACCTGTAAAAATATTACTAGGATCTAACAAAAAGAAGCCCTGTAACACGGATTAAATAAAATACCCAACCATCGGTCTGCAAATTTAAATGAGTAGGCAACTACTTCCATTTTAAACAATGTATCTGTAAAAGGCATTTTCTTAATTTCTGTCAAATACCAAGCATTAGAATTACAAAACACAAACTATTGAGGTATCTAATACGCCTCTAATAAGTTGGTGCAAACATACGTTAAATCTAAAATAAAATAATTAGAACCAGAGAACTTTTATAAATTTTGACGGCTGGTATTTTGAAACCTTTAAAAATCTTGCTGGCAAACTTTTGCACATCGATAGTAAGATCGAATTTTCTACGTCGTTTCCAAAGAACCTGAATACTTTCCGAAAATCTTATTTGGGACAGAGAACAGCCAAATATCCTTACGTAGAATTGTGAAAAAATCACATAATCGTAACTCCCAGTCCGACGTCTATGAAGATACACAACGTGATTGACCAACCCATGCCAACGGCTGGGGAAACATGATTCCCCTGCAGTAAATATAAAAGATTTTACAGTTTGAAAAATATTAAAATAGCAAACAAAACAATGGCGATCGTTGTAAAAAAAAATTACGTGACAAAGGACAACAATAAATAGACAGGCCTTGAACAAAGATGTAAGAAATATTAATTCAGAAATTAACACGAGAACGCAAGAATCGAAGTCGGATATGAAACCAAAAACTTAGAGGGCAGGACAAAAAAAACGCAACACAGACAACCACACGAGAATTGGAGAAGTTTCTGGGACTGAAATCTGTCTTCTTTGTCAGGCGACATTGTATTTTGTATCCAGTGTCTCGCCTGAGGAAGGGGCAGATTCTAAGACTCACATCTTCATGAAGTCGTGTGTTGTCGTGTCTGCTACTTTGTTTATTGAGCCTTCTAGGTGTTGTTAATAAATGCTTTGAATGGTTCCGTTTTCCTGTTGTTCGTTATTATATTAATACATCTAATATTATTGTCCATTTCATATTTATTGTTGTCCATTATGATACAATTCTCTAACCGTGGCCGACATTTTTTATTGTTTTTAAACTAATTTTTGTATATTTAAATTGTTATTCAATTAATAAGGATAATAAAATATATTTTCCTGGTTAGTTTTAATAGCGGTAGTTTTTTGTTCTAGATGTTTTTTGTTCAGTTATTATTATTATAACTTTATTTTATTTTTTAGACTGTCCCNGCGGTAGTTTTTTGTTCTAGATGTTTTTTGTTCAGTTATTATTATTATAACTTTATTTTATTTTTTAGACTGTCCATTGTTTATTACCAACTCGACTATGGGAGACTGAGGGTTTTGTGTTCCTAACGTATTTGCTGTTTTGTTTGCTGTTAATTTTCTATTTATCTTCGGGAAGGCACGCAGTTGATACGAGTTGCCATTGCTGTCGATGGTTTGCCAGGAGTCCAACAGGAACATGTATTGCCCGAGGAAGTTATGGGGACTCCCTAGTTGGCAAATGGACCTCACTATAAGAAGCTCATTCTAATATTCTATGGAATATTTCAATGTAAATATGTTTTTCAGGGCAGAAATAAAAGTGTATATTTTGTTACCAGTTCTTAAATTTGGTTATTGAATTATAAATGTGGTCGTTGAAAAGTGTCAAAGTCAGCGAAATATTATATAAGGAACCTCTGTTTACGGTATATACTCATCTGTAAATAAATATTTCAAACTGCAACGCCGATGAGGTATCTTTTTTGAGCTATATACGCTATTCGCGGTCACTTCAAATTTTTCTGAAGCCCTGAATTTTTACTTTTAGACTATTCCTCCATCTTATGCAAACAAATCTTAACCAAGTCTACAAAATCACACCATAGGAACAATGCACCACATTCGTGCGCACTCATTTTACTATTATTGTGCAAGATAACTATTTATTACTAAGCATTACGAACATGCCCTTTTTCTCCCCCTTTTTAATTAATGTTAATTATAAATTTTATATTATAAGTCTTATATAGAATACAAGAAAAAGTTCAATTTAACCAAAAATTAGACGCTTCTTTGTTAACGTTTGCCATGCATGAAATGTTGAGCAAACAATCAATCACCTTACACATGGGGTGATTTTTCAATTATTTGATTCAGAACGTGTTAAGTAGAGACCTGAAGAATTCGCGCTTTCATTTTAGGACAAGCTAGACTTCAAATCACATGCGTTTATATAACTTAATCCATTGGCCCACGCCGTATTTGACACTTCCTAGAGAATGCTGATCCAATCATCGCCTTCCACTGTGATAGCAGGCAACCAATGTGCAGTTGATGTCGGCATATTTGTACATAAGACTGTAGAGTCTAGCATGCAGGTCATTGAACTCGCGATTTTTTCCGGTCTCTAGTGTTAAGATACAACGAATAGACTATAGTCACCGCTTGAAATACTGATAAAACGAAACACAGGCGGGTCTAATTTATGCTTTTTTCCCACCGCCATCGCACTGCTTCCTTATGGTTGGGCATGACTTTGGGGGGTTTAAAATTGTATACTAGGGAAGCCCTTTAAGCTTAAAGCATCTACCGGTCGCAGAGAGGTCGGCTTGATGTTGTACAGTAATGGTTAATTGAAAACTACATTATGACCTCTTGTTTCCCACGACGGCGTCGCGCTAAACTGTCCCGGTGTGCCCATGAACGGGGACCCCCGGTGGCTGCCGAAGATCCGAGCGGCAGTAATTACCGGGTGGACGAGTGTAGCAGGGGGAGAGTCGTTGCGGTAGTTCGTGGCCACTACAAGTGTGTGCGTGCGTTGTAATTAACAGCGGCACCGGGTGTGGCCGACACTGACGTGGGGCTGCAGGCTGGAGTGGAGAGGAGGACGGACCTCCGAGAGACACACTCGCCGACACATGCGACACACCAGCGACGAGACAGACAACGAAGGCAAATAAAACAAGTGTTGGAGTGGGAGTGGAGAGATTTGGGCCACTCTTAAAATAGGGGTCTTGAGAGCCGACGAGGGTGAAGCGAGGTATGAAGCAGCGTCGGAATGCAAGGGCGAGGGAAACGAGAGATCCCCGAGAAAACCCGCCAACCAGCGGCATCGTTTAGCACGATTCCCGCTTAAAAAATCCGGGAGTGACCGGCTGGGGAATGAACACGGTTCTCCATGGTGGGAGGTGAGCACGCTAACCGCTCAGCCACCGCGACCCCGGCATGTGTCAAGGATTCCCCTGTCCTACCTGGGGATGTAGAAGAATTATCTATATATGTAAATGACAATATTATATAAACGATATATCGATATAAAACCTAGATATATTCCAACGATATTTTATCGAAATCAATGCTCTTTTATTAATCTCAGTTTTGCACACATAAATTGAATTAAAAAATCGCTATGCTTACTTTGGCACATCCGTCAAAAACAGGCACCACATATTATGTCCTCAATATATAATATTCCAAGCAACTTGAATATTTTTCAAGTCCTTTATTGCATAAAATATCGAATTCCGATGTACCAAAAAGTCTATATTTCTTTTTCGATATATCCTTTCGTAAAACAATACATTGAATAAATAACCAATATAAATAATATCGATATATATTTGTTTCGATATCATCATCCCTAGTCCTGCCTGCCAGGACTAGCAGAGTAGATAAATCAGAGGCGAAATTGTATTGCGGTTTATTTGATGTGGCCGTACCCCATTCGCCGATGGACTGGGCGAGACGCTTGTGTCTGATTGGCTAACGCGTGTCACGAAATGTTCCCTATTGGCCGTGCTGCCAGCTGGCGAGTAAAAACCAGGCGCTGATTGGCGAACGGCGTTCCGACATGTTCCTGGCTGGTGACGCCATTTTGCTGGCGTGTGCGGCTGGAGTTCGCAAGATGTGCGGATATTTCACTTTTGTATTCTTACGTATCTTGCGGTTGTGCGTATTACCTGCCGTCGTGCTCACCGGTGTCAATAGGAGATCGATTAATCCCCACGGTTAGAATATTCATACTCTCGTCTTCCTGTCTGCCCACAACAAACGTCCGCAATGCTTTTTTTTTTTTTTTTATAAATACAATTACTAATAATTAGGAGCAGTGATATTTCGCGAAAAGATTTCGAGACAAGATACAGTCCAAAGCACTGTAGGGTCGTCCAACTTCTCTGATTGGCTAAAAAATGTTCTGGCGCGTGTTAACCGTTTGCGCACGAATCACGAAGGTTCAGTGTCGGAGTTACTTATTCCTGAGTGTCTTGGTCAAAGACGGACACGGCACCAGCAGCCAATGGTGGTATAACAACATTTGAGGTGTGTGTATAGTATTGAAGTCTACTGTTTGCTCCTATTTTTACGCGAACAGTCACTGGCCCTACTAATAATGCACCACGAAATGTTTTGAGGACAAACGTGAGGCGCTATATTTATTCTCACAACTAAGTGAGCAGTAAATATCGGAGCGTGGCACAAGTACGATGATTATGAGTATACATTCCAAAGGCGTGTCGGTGGAATCCGCGCCGCGCCAGGACGACTATGGAGCTAAGTCGGGTACATCACCACTTGATAAGTTCCGAGGGTCTTGCTAGTGATGAAGCCAGAGTTCACCTTGCAACAACTGGTTGAGGGAGAAGGAGGGCAAAAACGCTACCCGCTACACCAAAAAAAGCGGTCACGTTATATTGATTGCCTTTTCTGCACCAAAACTTACAAGGACATTTCAAAATAATGATTAAAGTATTGGGGGAAGTTTTATTTTAAGCAACTGCGCCGACTGGCATTCGCCAGGAATTTGTTGGAAATAACGTGGGAAAAAATGACTCCCCAAAAAAGTATTTGATGTGCTGCCAGGCGACTAGACACTCGATAGCATGGACGACCGAAAGAGAAAAAAAAAACAAAATAAATCCGAAGAGTTAGGGATGCCATGAAAGCTGAAGGTATGATGGGCCGAACGGGGCACAGACGTAGAGCTTCTAGGTAGAACCGGAGAAACGGAGGATAAACTGAAACACATTTCTAAGAGAAGATAAACTTGACTTGCGAAGCAACGAGGCTCCACGGTCCATTACGTAGAATAGTCGAGGGTGTAGTGGAGGGAAAGAAATACGAAGGACTACCAAGAGACCAAGACACAAAAAAAGCACGCGTGATGTATGGGGCAACTCAAAATATGTCAGAGGCATGCCCTACCATTGGTCAGTTTGTTAAGCGGCTTGTTTACGAGGTGTAACACACAATTTCTTGTACAGTTAAACAAAAAATCATTCGGAAAAGACAGGTTAGATGCAGTGACTGTAAAGAGTGTTAGTTATCGACNATTACGTAGAATAGTCGAGGGTGTAGTGGAGGGAAAGAAATACGAAGGACTACCAAGAGACCAAGACACAAAAAAGGCACGCGTGATGTATGGGGCAACTCAAAATATGTCAGAGGCATGCCCTACCATTGGTCAGTTTGTTAAGCGGCTTGTTTACGAGGTGTAACACACAATTGCTTGTACAGTTAAACAAAAAATCATTCGGAAAAGACAGGTTAGATGCAGTGACTGTAAAGAGTGTTAGTTATCGACNCTTGTACAGTTAAACAAAAAATCATTCGGAAAAGACAGGTTAGATGCAGTGACTGTAAAGAGTGTTAGTTATCGACAGGAAAAATTCGCAATTTATTCTTCTACAGGTTACAGAACCTTGAATATTTTACAATTTTGTTTTAATATTTGGATTGCATCACAATTATCTCATACGTGGTACAGGACTGGAAGCCATTGACAAACAAATAAAAAGAGGCAAATTAATAATAAAATAGCGTTCTGGTCACAAGATAGAAAAACGCATCGCTATGGCATCAGCAACTGAACATATGTCAGCTAATTAACTGTGCAGGCGTGAATGAAGTCTAACATGGATCCACAAAACAACTAGGATTTGCAGGTCACGAATTACGGCATGCAAATATGGGCAGACATTAAGTTGGCGGTACTGGGGTAAGCAAGAGAAACTGCGTAACCTCTGACTAACTACACGTGGTTGGCAGCGACAACCGCTACTGTGTCACGCTAATGTGACGAGGATGTCAAACTGGCCATGGTACCACACCCACGCCACGACTATATTTAGTACTTAGTTATCACGAAACTGGTTCAGGCTCATTACAATCGAGAAGAGTACAAACGGCATGACAGAAACGCCAGTAAAATGCGATAAGGAGATAATTACAGTCCTAATCAAGAGCAAATTCGGGTTTGCGGCAAAACACCTCGTCATTAAAGGCCAGCGAGCATAAGCTACCGCTTAACTTATAGGCTTACGCAGAAACAAAGTGAGCAGCTAATATCCCACAGCTTTTATGTACAAAGCACTGAAATGGCCTGTCTTCTTACAGTCGTACCACGTGCTTTCATATGCTACTAATTACTACGGACACCCGATTTTCAAGAAGATGTTTCACGACCAACGGTGTATTTCATAACACGTTAGATCAAATCCACTTTCTTGATTGGATGATTTACGTGTTAGACGTCTTGGGTGTCTGCTCGCGAATCACAGACGCACACGACAATAGATAACCTAATTCTGATTGGCCAGCCAAGTAAGACGCGACCAATAAGTAAAAGAAAACTGCTAATTCACCATCTAAAATGCGATGACATATTTTTGCGAAATTCTGGTGTCCCTAAAAATTGCTTTCGGTGGTCCCTCAAAAAGAGCCACTCCAATCTTCACATTCGCAACGATGGTTCGGGTTTGATCTCTTCCTGTCTTTCGAAAGCGAGAAACATGGTGGGCGTTGCCTATTGCAATGTATTTTCTTCGGGTGCTCCCATTAGCCACCAACCCTTTCCGTAGCTCCTGCATTCAAGGGTCACATTTCGTGGCACATCAATGTTCCTGAACCTTTATGTGCCACGAAATGCGACCCATGTTTACCTACACGATAAAATTTTGTAGATTTTTTAGGAGAACTCTGTGAAAACAAGTTTCCAAAACATTTCTTGTATTTTATTACAAGTAAAGTGTTGCAATTGTACGAAACACGGTTTTATAAAACATTTAAAAATCGTTTACATATATCCACATTTAAAATAAATTTCAAGTCGAAATATTTTGCTTACTAAAATTCAACTTCAGTGTTACACATTCCACAGTTATGTCTAGTGAAATTTGCTCTAGTTTACTTGTAGTGTTATAAAAAATATATTGGCAACTTCTTGCCAAAGAATTTGCTTGTAAAGATAGAAACATTTTTACTGTGTAGGGTGTAACCTACCAAAGTCGTTAATTTTTTTTTTTTTGCGTTGTCGCCAATTTATGGCGTAGCATTAAATGATAAAATGTGCGTTCTAACTACTATACAGCATCGAAGTTTCTTATTCGAATATCACGTACGTATTACCGCTTTGTACATTTCCACATCTTAAAAATAAACTTCGCAAGATAAATTTAAAATTTTAAACGGACGTCAAAAGTCACTTGACCTCTCTTCGTAAGCAGTTCTCCACTCGGAACTACTCAGTGACGTCTGCCTCGCTACTCCTCTTGCGCTCAGTTTCGCGACCCAGTTGGGCGGACTATTTCAACTTATTACGGGAGTTACTAAAAGTCCCAAGTGCGGAATAAGTACAAATAATTCGCGAGGGGTTCCTGTCAGAGAGTTCTGTAAGCCGCGTGCAGTGGGATGATCTCACCCCGGGATAAATTTTCATCTCGCATCCCCCGCCCCTCAGTCAGCAAAGCAGCGCGGCAGCCACTTATACTAAGTGCTAAGGTGTTGGCGTGTGAGCGGTAGAAAACCACGAAAAAAAAAANAAAGCAGCGCGGCAGCCACTTATACTAAGTGCTAAGGTGTTGGCGTGTGAGCGGTAGAAAACCACGAAAAAAAAAAGAAGGTAAGAAACCCGGGACGAATAGAATGGAGGGGAGATATTTTGCGCGGCTCTTAATATCCGAGGTCTTGAGAGCCGATGAGGGTGAAGCGGGACGAGTATGGAGCAGAGCCAGAATGCAAAGGCGGGGGAACNAAAGCAGCGCGGCAGCCACTTATACTAAGTGCTAAGGTGTTGGCGTGTGAGCGGTAGAAAACCACGAAAAAAAAAGAAGGTAAGAAACCCGGGGCGAATAGAATGGAGGGGAGATATTTTAGGCGGCTCTTAACATCCGAGGTCTTGAGAGCCGATGAGGGTGAAGCGGGACGAGTATGGAGCAGAGCCAGAATGCAAAGGCGGGGGAACGGGAGATCTCCGAGAAAACCCGCCGACCAGCGGCGTCGTCCGGCACGATCCCCACGTGCGAAAATACGGGAGCGACCCCGTCGGGGAATCGAACCCGGTTCGCCTTGGCG
>NQII01001233.1:463029-493120 GCA_002778355.1 Clitarchus hookeri
AGGCCCCAGGACGAATAGAAGAGACCTGAATTTCCACGGTTCGTTATGGTTCAGCATTCTTAGTTGAAGCCAAGATGAAGGTTAAATGAGCCACCTAGGAACATAAAAAAATGTTTTATCACAAAGTTATTAGTGTTTTAAATGAGAAATATTACTTTAAATTCATATAGAGTTTATTATTACGAATTGTAGCTAAATATACGGAACGTAGTAAAGTCATTATGAGCCAGAGCCAGATTTCAACCTGCAGTGTACTTTTGAATGGGGCTGCAATGAGGACTAGAAACCAGGAAGTGTGAATTCGACTGGCAGAAAGATAGACTTCAGTTATCTACATAGGTACACCCTGTGTTTGTTCGTAATCTGCAACCACGCTGAAAATTGTTTTATCATTAACTGACGTTGGCGTCAATTAGTCAAGATATGCAAGTTAAAAATTGTAGCAGGACGATAGTTAGAACATCAAATTCCAACAACTGGAAGCTTTGCACGGAGGTGAGTAAGTGAATTTATTCCCTGAAAATTGTGGCACAGTTCCTAAGTAGGTGTTTTCGAACTGTATTATCGACCTCTGCAGTAACCTGAGCGTAAAGGGAAACTTTTCTGTCGATATTCACAGAAAGAAACGACGTAATGATAAGAGTAAAATTAAATACATGCTGCGGAATGGAAAAACTTTGTTTAAAATTCTACATCCCTAATTTTTTCTAAAATAAAAACAGCTGTGGATTAACACGCTGGTAACTAGTGCCTGAACAGTGTCAAGCGTATTTGCCAAACAACCACAGCGCATGTCGGAAATGGTGTGAATCGGACCGACTCTTTGTAGCTTTCCGGTGCGATCTGGCATCGATGCAAGTCCTTTGAAGGCACGCATGACGACCCATTTTTCGCTGATAATTACATGCATTGTAGCAAGCCAGCGTAAAAATTAGACAGCCTCTATTACCCGAGTTGTAATGAAATACGGGCTCCACGAGTGTGGACATATATGTGCTGTTCAGTAAAATTTCGAAATACTCAAACTGCACGGAGTTTTTCAACATTTAGAATTAGGTATAGCAATAATAAAATCGCCTTGTAAACACTCCTTTAATCTAATACGTTTCCTGACTGCATCTTTGTTGTCGGATAGATTTAGACATACAATGTCGTTATTTACAGCAATTTTTACTAAGTTCACTAAAGACGATCAGGACTCGAGTCCCAGCGGGGTCTCAACACATTTTCGCAAGTGGGAAACAAGTCGGGCGTTGTTGTAGGTAAGTTGGTTTTCTCGGGATATTCCCATTTTTTCGCACTTGCGTTCAATCGTTGCTCCATTTACACGTAACTTCACTTCTTATTACGCACTGAGTTACACTTTAATAGGTGCATATCTTCATACTTTTCATACTTAAAAAATACGTGTGTTGATAATGCCTAGTAAGAAATAGTTATTATACAAAATATTATTACAATGAGTGCGCACGAATACGGTGCGTTGTACCTTTGGTGTAATTTTCTAGACGTGGTTAAGCATTGTCTGCATGAGGCGGAGGAATATCCCGAAAGCAGAACTTAAGCAGAGCTTCAGAAAAGTTGGAAGTAACCGTGATTAAAGTATATAACTCTTTATTGTGTAGCATTCCTGTACATGCTCTAGCTGATGTTGTGTTTGCTCATTGGCTGCTGACTTAATTATAAGATTTATTTTTTTGAGCGGGGTGGTGCGGTGGTAAATCACTACACTGGTATTCCGGAGGACGTGAGTTAGATTCCGTACCCGACCATCCTAATTTCTGTTTTCCAAATTTCTCCGAAATCACTCCAAGCGAATACTAGGATGGTTCCTTCCGAAAACCCGTTCCTGCTTCTCTAAGAAACTTCGTATCTCTCGGTTCAAGAATACTAGGATGGTTCCTTCCTAAAGCCTGTCCCTGCTTCTCTAAGAAATTTCTCTTGGTTCAACAAGAAAACAGCGAAAGGTAGAGACGTGCGAAATTCGCTTTGTGTTTCGGTGATATTTCCACTGCTTTATACATGAGTAATCACAGTCAGTAGTTTTCTTATACGTTAACCTCTAAGTAGAGTCACCCACCTGTACGACTTCATTATAAAAAATATTGTCCGGTGCGCCGATGAATTTATATTAGGTAATCGAGATTCCCCGTGTCAGACATACTGCGGGCCTATGGAAGAAGTCGGCCAAATGCACAGTAATTTGGAGTTCAGTCTGCCGCTAAATAATAACGCAAATTTTGCAGGTATCTAGNAGAAGTCGGCCAAATGCACAGTAATTTGGAGTTCAGTCTGCCGCTAAATAATAACGCAAATTTTGCAGGTATCTAGTGAAAGGCCACGCTGGTTTTATCGCGGCACATCTTCCTCACCACACGAGGGAGGAAGAGATACGTAGTTGATATCTAGCGGAGGAGTTTGTAGTGGCAGGGAGGGAAAGAGGGCTAGCTATCCCTTACCCGCCGGCAGCCGGCTGGCCTCATCCTTCGCCACGACAACGCTTTCTGATAAATTAGCCCCACCCCGACCCACGACAACCACCCTCGATGATGAACGCCGCGGCGCTTTAGCTGCAGATTAGGTCGCCGATTTGTGCGTGNCCGACCCACGACAACCACCCTCGATGATGAACGCCGCGGCGCTTTAGCTGCAGATTAGGTCGCCGATTTGTGCGTGACTTCGCGGGGGGATGGGGGGAGGGTACGTGCGTTTGAGAGGCCGGTAAAAGGCTTCTACTCACTCCCCCAGCCCCTGCATTCTTCCTCGCCATCTCCCGACTGGTGCAGGGCGGCTTAAATCCACTCCGCGCTTCGCGAAAGCGCCTCCTGTAAATCAAACTCCCCTAACCGACGAATTCCTCGCTACACGGGAGCCTGGTCTAGACTCCAGTCTTGATGACTTCTGAAGACTTGATGACCCTCGAGAAGGGGGAAAAAAATTGTAATTTCGTTTTAAGTTTGCGAGTGGATGTCAGTTTTTCATGACTCCTCTCAGCTGTCTGCATCTGAATCACGGACGATTATTAACGGAACATCTTGACTCTGAATGGGTCTATCAAGCAGGACGAGAAATAATTAACCAAGTTCATTTAACGATAGGTGAAGACGTGCAAAATTAGCGTTATTATTTCAAGAAAAACTATACTTCAAACACATCTGCTTTTGTATTGCGTTCGTCATTGGACTACAGTTTGTCCAGACACGCCTTGAATGGCTATGGACCAATAGCAAAAACTAACGAAATACTGGCCCAACAAAGTCAAAAGTGAATGTGTGTCCTCACTGATACAGAAAGCAATAAACAAACGGCAAACGGCACCGGCTCATATATGTATAGTACGGTGAATTATAGCGTGCTGCTAGAAAATAACGAGAATTTTGCATGTCTTTAATGATAAGATTAAGTTAGGTATATAAAATTACGATAAATGTTTTACATTATAATGTAAAACAAGTGAATTGATATCAAACTAATGTATACATATCAAATCAATAAATCACTAGAATATATGTTACCTACAAACTTTAAACATTATTTCATGATGATTCCTTCTTATAGAGCACTAAATTACTGTCTAATAAGTGAATCTGTATATGTTACTTCCAATAATAGTTAATTTCATTTATCCTCCAATTGTTGCTTCAGTATGTAATAGGTGGATCACTCCCTAATAACATATTTTAGTCGCTAGATCTATCTATGCTGAGCTCTATGTACTCTTCTATAACATTTCTCTATGTGATCCAGCTGCTGTAATTTGCTCATTGGTTTGCTGCTTCAATGATAAACGTTATTTATTGTGGAGTAACCGAGAGAGGTCGTGTTGTAAACCACTGCACTGGCAATCGGGAGGATCTGGGCTCTATTTCCGGTGCAGACACAGAAAATTATGTTTCCTGTGGTTTCCTGAAACTACTCCAGGCGGATTCCTGGGATGGTACTTCCCAATAGCCATGGCCGATTCCACCACCGTCCCTGCTTCTCTGGACAACTTGCTCCGTCTCGAATGACCTTGCTGTCGATGAGACGTTCAGCCCAATATATGTACCTATCTCATAGAGTAGGTCGAAACTGTTTTGTTTTTTCTACTGTATCGATTACTAACTCAGCTCTGCAGGATGTGTCGAAATGCCAGCCTTTAAATGAACTGGCGTAGTTTCCGGGTATCTATCATTAGCAGACAAAATACTTTTGCTGTATATGAACAGGGCCCATAAACATATCTTATACACTATTTCACGGGAAATACCAACCCTGACTCTCATATTGCCATTTTGGGTTGAACCCGAATGGCTGGAAGCAAGAGGTTTTTCCAAACTGATTTACTTTCCCCACTTCAGCTATCCAAATTGTATCATCATTATAACTGGTCCTAACACTGAGCTGTAGAAGTTGGTTGCAGGCTTGCTAGAAAACTAATATTTGGTTCAGTATGATTCCACCACTTTAGCGTCGTGGTATATCAATATTCTTCAGCACGTTTTACAGTTCTCACCAAGAACACAATCCCTTTCAGAGTACCGCGCTTCGCTACTGCTTTCGTAAAGTTTTCAACTGTCCATTGCCTGGGTCTCCGATGATGAACCTTTAACAAGGAACGGGCGTATGATACAGGCAACGTATGCCCATCACCTTTAGGGTAATCAGATCAGTTGATGTAGCTTCTACAGTTGTTTGCGAATGTTGTGAAACAATATCACTAGGACGTTGCGAGAATTGACTAGCAGTTTAAAGTTCGGAATATGCAAGTATAAGGCAGTGATTCATTGCAGCGGGGCGGGGACTCATTCGGGGCAACCGTGCCCAGTAGCTGATAAGTCAGACCACCTGTGTTTTCGCGAAAATATTTACGCTCTGGCTAGACTTCAATATCCTCCGTACAAACTTGCATCTTTCCTTTGGCTGCTGTCCGCCTGTCTTTGTGTGGAGGCTGTATGTTACACGAATGAGCCAATCAGAATGAAGGTTCTTCGATGCTCACCGTCCGTGATTGGCGGGCAGAAAGAAGAGACGCGTAACATTTCAATTGATCCAATCACGAAAGAGGTTCTGAACTTAAATGTTTTGTAAGACAAATCGTCCTGAAATCTTTTCGCAAAAAACAGGTCCTGCCCCCCTACTGATAAGCTTTGCAATGTGTGATCTGCTTCATGAGTGCCCTATTCTGAGCAGTTCGCCNCAGGTCCTGCCCCCCTACTGATAAGCTTTGCAATGTGTGATCTGCTTCATGAGTGCCCTATTCTGAGCAGTTCGCCTGTGGGCGCTTATTGGATGAAAACCACGTGCCATGTTGCTATAGGATGTTCACGGTTAAGTGAGCACTTTTGAGGCCCTCGTTACTTGTATTCTATCAGTCATTTTTTATCCTTCCAAAACTTATTGAAATAAATATTGCCATGTGAGAAATAAACACAGTGTATTAATTCCACCGGACTCGAATGTTAACGTCTAAGGGTACAATAAAATAAATGTATTGACTATTAATCCAAATGAGAGGGCTTAAAAAAAGTACTCACTTTACCGTAAATAGCCTATAGGAAGGTGTGAGCACATTTTTTCAGGATCTGTGTTCAGATCGAGACACGCAAGAGCAATGTACGTACCAGGAAGTCAAAAATTTTCTTCTTCTATAAATATCCAGAGGGCAGAGCAAGGTACAGATACATGCGAAATTCACGTTTTATTTTAGGGACATACCCTCCACTTCAAACAATTGTATGTCCGCAATTATTTGACAGCAAAACTGCAGGTAAATTGGCGTGCTATGAAGAACTTCCATGCTATCAGAAACTCGCGAAAGATGTAGGACCAAGTTATGGGCAGTTTCAAAGTAAAATAGGGTTCTCAACGTGGCAGCAAATATTGAGTTCGGGGGGGGGGGATAACTAGAAACCCGAATATTTCGCCGTTTGACTTGACGCACAGTCTCTGTACACTAGAACCGTTATCGTTGCACTCATCGTGCGAGGCCTTTGTACAGGATTGTTAAAGACTCAGTCACACAACTGCTTCCTGCTTATTACTAGCTCGCAGGTAGGTGCACGCGGCGAGTCTAAACCACTGACGTCTAATCATTATAGAAGGGAAAAAGAACAAGTTCTTGCAGCAGATGTATCTTGCCACCAAATAAAGTCGTGAAATATTCGTAGCCTTAGTTATAGGTATTGAGCTACCGAAAATTTCTATCCGCTAGCAGTTTGTGACCGAAAAATGTATCAGAGCCGCGGTGGTGTAGTGGTCAGACTACTCGCCTCCCACCTAGGCTCAAGGGTTGGATTCACGACGGGGTAGCTACCGGGTTTTCGCAGGTGGGAATCGTGCCGGACGATGCCGCTGGTCTCCGGGATTTCTCGGAGATCTCCTGTTTCCCTCGCCCTTGCATTCCGGCACTGCTCCATATTCACCTCGCTTCACCCGGTGTCAAAAGCCGCCCAAATCTCTCCACTCCACCCCACCGAAAAATTTTAACCGAGTAATAAAGCCAACAAAATGGTCGACGTTGCAGGGCACACTTGGAACGCGTCTTCTGCTTAATCTACTGCACTTCCGCCGACAATCGGAGACCCACGTCAGTAATGGCGATGGTGGCTGGAGGCATCGCGATTCCTATCAGCGTCTTCGCCTTGTAACATCTGCGCGCATGCGTCATGAAGAACAAAGGGAGGCAGAAAAGCTCGCGGGTCGCGGTAGAAGGTTTCTCCCGGGGTCTTAAGGAGAGAGCAACTTCCCTAAACTCCCGCTTACATAAATTTGAATGCGAAATGTGTTTTAATTGCGCGTCTCGGGACAAGAAGCGCCTACGTCAGAGGTTCGCCCCCTCCCTGGCAGGCTTTAGGGGCGAAGTTGGCGTCACCGCAACTTGCGGAGAATTTAAGGATATTTTCCCTTCCTCTCGACTGATTACTCGTAATGCGCACGGCTACAAATGGAAGAGGACACTGCCGGAATTACGAAACAAGGTAGCTAGGTGCTTATCTGGCACGTAACCCCTGAACCGTGGTGATAACTTATAATTAGTTTTTTATATTTGGAATTTTTATCCCTTCTAACAGGGAGATCTCCGAGAAATCCCGCCAACCAGCGGCATCGTCTGGCACGATTCCCATGTTCCCTAAACGTATAGACAGTTCACATTTAACTAGACACTTATGAAATAAACCTTTGAAAAATCAAATTCCCTTACTTGCTTATATTTTAAATGAGCACAGTTGATCGGCGCGCGTCCAGTAAAGATGGTAACGACGGAGAAAGAGTAGTTCCATGTCGTAACGTTGAATTAACAGTATTAGGGAAACACGGGCGGCGGTGGCTGAGCGGTTAACCTGCTCGCCCCTCACAAAGATGTACCAGGCTCGATCCCCGGTAGGTTCACTCCCAGGGGGGTATCTCACTGCTTTTTTTGGATTAACTTTTCCACTGGAGGAAGTAGATACGAAGTCATCCGTCCCATGTGTCGGCAAGTTACCGCCACATTTAGACAGAAAGCTGGTCTCAATTTTGATTTTGTTGTGAAATTAATTTTGTTATTGTGTTTGTATCTAGGGTCTATTTTGAATTACAAAAAAATATACGCTGAAACGAAAAAAAAAATTGAATATTTATAAAATGTAATGTTAAGTTTAGTATCTTATCTCTGATTTCATTTTGTGGAATAGTAATTAGTGTTGTAATTCTTTTCACGGTTAAAATATTTATATTTCTAATAGTTCAAGAGTTTCCGCGAATTGCCGCGAAGATGCTAGACTTAAGTCGATCTGTACGTGTGTACAAAGGATGCAAGATGTAGTAGAAATCAGAAACTATGTGGCTTAGATGTTCTCAGTTAATTACGCACCGAATAAACTGGAAACACAGGTATTCCCTGCATCCTGTAATTACGGAACACATACTCGTGTCTCTGAAACACGGGCCGGATTTCCGTACATTATAGCCTCATTTCCGAGAAAAATTTTCGTTTATTCGCCGAGGTACCCAACAGTGCAGTTGTGTTTCATAACAAAATTTTCCCTATTATCCGCAATCACTCGCACACGTCTTTACACACAACGTTCATTGTTATGACTAGCACTGAACTCACTGATGGTTCATCACTGTACGTCACGTCGATAGCAAGCAAACAGTACAAATACAATACAGATAACCATACTTGTCAGCGAGTTGACCATTTATAACTTTAATTCATGGTAGAACAATATAATTGTAAAGAAATTATTTACGTGCTACTGGGAGCAAGGCTATGTATTTTTATTTCAGCATAAATTCAGTTGCGAGGTTTTTCATCCATTTTTTTTTTTGCTTATATTCCACAAGACTTTTTTATATTAAAATTTAACGTAGTTTANAGTTGCTTAGATGTTCTCAGTTAATTACGTACCGAATAAACTGGAAACACAGGTATTCCCTGCATCCTGTAATTACGGAACACATACTCGCGTCTCTGAAACACGGGCCGGATTTCCGTACATTATAGCCTCATTTCCGAGAAAAATTTTTGTTTATTCGCCGAGGTACCCAACAGTGCAGTTGTGTTTCATAACAAAATTTTCCCTATTATCCGCAACCACTCGCACACGTCTTTACACACAACGTTCATTGTTGTGAGTAGCACTGAACTCACTGATGGTTCATCACTGTACGTCACGTCGATAGCAAGCAAACAGTACAAATACAATACAGATAACCATACTTGTCAGCGAGTTGACCATTTCTAACTTTAATTCATGGTAGAACAATATAATTGTAAAGAAATTATTTACGTGCTACTGGGAGCAAGGCTATGTATTTTCATTTCAGCATAAATTCAGTTGCGAGGTTTTTCATCCATTTTTTTTTTTTTGCTTATATTCCACAAGACTTTTTTATATTAAAATTTAACGTAGTTTAAATTTCTACATATATCCTCGGATAACACGTGTCTTGAACCACCCTACAGTCTTTTTTTATTTAAATGACGCTACACGATGCCTGCAATATTCTTAGTAGATTCAACGTTGCCATGCACTATTCCAGCCTCGTGCAAAGTGTTACTCAGCAGTTCGCGAACACGACTGCCAGCGACCACCGCCGCTCGTCAGCAGTGTCGGAACCACAGGCGGCATTAATGGAATTTCTGACTAGTGAGATCTGCGAGTTTCGGAAGGTTGCAAAGGTTATATATAGCAAGGTAAGGTAATGACGTCACTACACATCGGAGACAACTGTAACCACGCTTCCCGAAATACAGGAAATGCTTGGACACGTTCGCACGTTCGTCCAACGAGGTGCAAATGTATATTTTGTCTCCCCTTTAATTTATTATTTTTAAAGCAACATTTATAAACTAGTACATTATCAAGAGGATTAGGCCAGATGAAAAATGGTCGTCGCCAAAAATTTTTTTTTATTATTATTTTGTTAAAAAATACCGTTCAACTCGAATGTATCAATCGCAAGTACTCTTCCTTCACATAAAACAACTTTATCGCCTGGTTTTTGCATTGTGTAGTGCCAAAATCACAATTTCAGTGTTTTTGGGACGAAAAATAAAATAAACTAAATGATTTTCAGAAAATTTAGCGAGGGTGTCTGAAAGAATGTATAATTTATTTTACTAGAAATCATAGAATGCAAAAAGAAAAACATATGCTGAAATGTCTTTATTTCAAGCAATTTCTACAAATTGTGAAAACATTTCATAGTGCGATTTTAAAGATTTCTTGAAGTAGCGTCTCATTTCAATGTAAACTATCTCGTTTCGGCAAGTTATTTTATATTGTTTTGCACGTCCAAAAAACACTACAATTGTGATTTTGTCATGCTGTTATACAAAAATAAATATGACTTCTACAATTTTCTTTACTCGAGGTAGCAGTACTCGTAAGTAATCTCTATAAGTGAACAACATTTAGTGCAAATATAAAACAACGAATTCTTTGTTGACCGACAGCCTCATACTCTTAGTTAAAACCTTAAATAACTCCTTGTCGCATTATTTGGTCTTCCAATCCTCTACGCCACGGATTTCGGCAATAAAGTGTAGTATATGTTGTGACGAAGCATTTTAATGGCTATATATACTTAATTTCTTGTAAACATTTCTAATTTTTTCCTTATGTAAATACGCAATTTCTTCCTGCTTTCAAGACCGGCGAGGCGAAATGACAGGAAAGGTTAAGGTTGCCGCCTGGTTGAAGGAATTTTGCACGTCTGAGGCCTAAAAGCGTGGGAGCGCTAGGGGCGACCGAGACATGCGCATCAACTCTCCCATCGCCTCTACGCGTGAAGCACTGAACTGGCGTGCAGTCTTGCCGTCGATAACTCGCCTCTCCGAGACTTTCAGCGGAGACCCTACCAATGTATGACTTAATAATAAAAATAAAGGTTTGATGCACATCCCTATTCATTTCTTAATGTTTTGAACCATAATGTTCGCACCTAAAAATTGCCGTTAAAACACCCGTTTGAGTCATTTTCTCTACCTCAAAAACATGCTTTAGAGAGAAATGGAGAAACTTAAAAACATATACAGACGCGTAACGTTTCGTAAATGCTATTCGTAAGCAGATATCACTCAGACTGGGCGGGTTTTAAATACGTTTTCTGCTGGAGCTCTGTACGCCGGTTGGCGGCCTACCCAAGCGGACACCTCAACGCCAAGTGGAATAGGCTACCTTGCCACGGAGACACGTCCCTCGTTCTTGGCCAACACGTCGAATGGATGATACGAAGTGATGCCGGGACAGAGCTGCACAGGAACGAAGCTGGGAAAGCGCACGTAAGAATCCTGAGAAAACCCGCATGCAACGGCAGCGTTCTCTATAGCAGAAAGGTCACCCCTGAGCCAACCGCGGGTCCTAGAATAGGTTTGCGATGATACATATTTTTACCCCCGCCTGCCGGTACTAGACAGCTAAGCTCCTCCGTTGATTTGGAACGGGAATGCGGAGACTTTCTAGCCGCTGCAAGGGGGAGAAACCACCACGACACACGCCATCACATAAACTTCACTGTTGTTTTCACGTCCTGAATCCACATCCGTATTTCTCCAGGCACGCCGCCCAACATCCCGCGCGTGTGGACGCTGCGTGCTTTTTTTTTACAATTTCTCCCCTCGTAGAGAGTTGGAGTCGCGTCGAGGCCACTCGGCGTAGATGACGATAAAGTGGCTTGAATGCCTAGCGGCGTGAGATACGGTCGACGGCAAAGCTCTCCGCCTGACGAAGTATCATTGCTGCCGGCCAAGCCCCGACAACGCTCCTAGCGGCGAGCGGGGGAAGCTCCCGGCCACGATTGTATAGGCTGTTCACGGAGAACCCCGCACTTTTCAAAGCCCTGCTTAAGCTTTACTATGGACGTTGTGTATACTTCCGCGTTACGTAAAATTAACACCGCCATGGGCTTCGTCACTTTATTCGTGCGCTGGTCGAGTGAAACTGTAAAATTATTAGAATAGAAAATATTTAACAAACCTACTAATTCTTAAATGTAGGTGCATTAAAAAAACCGAAAGCGAAAGAAATAATGTAGCCCGTTGAGTCACCGAGTCCACGATTGTGGACTCGTTGCAAATGAGTGATATTTATGACCACTACTATACACAGCAAGGCGCCATAGCCCAGTCTTTCTTGTGGCTTATCTGATTTGTGGGATTTTCTATACCTCTGTGACATGAATGGTTAACGCCAATATCACCGAGTACACAGCGCGCTGTCCATTGGCTGCGAGGTGATGCCGAACACAAGTACGGGGCATACCAATAAAATACGTGATTGCAATACTTGAACTCGGAAATTAATATGTGACCGAGCGGGTTAAGTTATCACAAATGTTTACCTTACACTTTTAATTCCACGATAAGACATGGAACTGCTTTCCTTCCATCGTTACCAACTTTACTGACCGCATGCGACTCGGTGCGCCCGTTAAAATACACGCGGGTAGGAGCAGTAACTTTTTCCTAAGGTTCATTTAAAAAGTGCTCACATTATCGTGAACAACATTTAGAAGGGGTTGCAAAAGCACTACCGGGGGATGGGTAGAGAAACAGAGAGACAGATGGGGCCTCACAACGTCCCGCAGAACAGATTAAAAACTAAATTAGCCCCAAGGAGGGCGGACAAGGCAGCGTATGGGAGAGGGTGCGAAGCCCCTAACCGAAAATTCACAAATGAGAAAGGGAGGAGGGGGGAACTCCTACAAGACGTCTGTCTCAGCGTGTTTATGAGCGGATCTTAAGTTGGAAAAGTGGGCGAATAATTAGTCATAAATATTAATGTTTCGACAGAATACTTGCCTTCGTCGCATTACCATTTTAATTTGAATATTTTACAGCGAGGAACAAGGAAGTCAACCGGCCCCCTTCTCTCGTTCCTTTTTGCATTCCTGGGCCTCGAGGGTTGCCTGGAAGTCACGAACATTTCTGTTTGTAGGCGGGAAAGTGAAAATGGCGTTAAGGATGGGCGGGATGTGGGGAACCGCGAGATAGAGTGTCTTATGTGTAGAGAATGTCGTCCCATTTTGCGAGCACAGTAAAAAAAATGTCTGTGCTTGTTACAAACAATTATTTGTAGTTGCCAAAGATTTTCTTGTAACTCTCACAGATGTAATATTGCATATATTTATAAACACATTAGTTTAGAAAACATACAAAACTCTTTATGTAGCTTAACATTTATAATAAGCTTGATTATTACCTGACTTGCTAGTTAAAATCAATATTAAGTTTCACACGTTCCGCGCTAAGATTTTGAGAAATTTATTCCATGAGTTTGTATTGTTACAAAAATATATTTTGGTAACCAGTCGTCAAAGAATTTCTTGTTCAAATACAGAACATTTTTACAGTGTGGTGTACTCTCTCCTTAAAAACAGCGACGACTCAAACAAATGGCTCGTATTGCTTTATTAACGTCTCTGACTAGTAAGTTTGCAATCATGGAGTTTAAATGGGGAATCAATGACAAAGAAATTCCTTTTGAATGCATTTATTTTAAAGAGAAACTTTTCAAAAAAAAATTATTATACGTGACATTCCTCAAGGAATACTGATGCGGTAAGAAACCTCGCAAATTCAGATTTTAAGGATGTTGGCGCCCCAAAAAAGGAATTATTTTATATTTGTACCAAAAATTNAGAAACCTCGCAAATTCAGATTTTAAGGATGTTGGCGCCCCAAAAAAGGAATTATTTTATATTTGTACCAAAAATCGTACCAAAAATTAAACTTCAAATTTTTAAAATAATTTTATGTCAAATACAAATTTATTATGTTTTGTTGCAGCCGTAATAGCAAATACTAACTAAGTTGTACCAACGAAAAAATTTACAACATTAACCAATGNTTATGTTTTGTTGCAGCCGTAATAGCAAATACTAACTAAGTTGTACCAACGAAAAAATTTACAACATTAACCAATGCCGTGGGCTACTGCTTGACATATGTGTAATCACCAAATAACAGTTCATACATTAAAAACACAAATGTCAAAATTATGCAAAAATGTCTTTATGTTTAACATATGTGTCATGCGATAGCCCATGGAATTAGTTTACTTTCTTAATTTTTCATCTGTACAACTTAGTTAGTATTTGTTATTTCGGTTGCAACAAAATATAAACATTTTGTATTTAACATTAAATTATTCAAAAAAAGTCNACATTTTGTATTTAACATTAAATTATTCAAAAAAAGTTAATTAAAATTTTTTTTTATTTGTTAATGTGGCTGTATTTTTTCAAAAAGTTGGGTATAATATTTCGTTTTGAAGCAGTTATCTTTAAATTAGATGCACTGAGAAGGAATTCCTTTAACACTGACCCCCCATTTAAACTCCGTGGCTGCAGGTTTGGTAGCCACCCTCACAAACTGAATCTACGTAAGTTTATTTAGCATGCCATTGTTGGCTCTGTGCTAACATTAAGCGTTTGTATCAATAATAGCTCAGCGGTCTTTTATAAGTTGTTCACGGTTGAGCACTTTTGAAGTCAACCTTTGAAAAATGTCACTGCCCAGGGCACACTGAATGGCATTCGTCCAGTCAAGTTGGTAGTGATGGAGAGAAAGTAGTTCCATGTCTAACATTGAATTAAAAGAGTTACGGAAACATTTGTGAATACCGAAATGATTTCGTTTTCTACAGTTGTTTATGCATATAAGTGTAAGAATTAAATAAATGTATTTACTTTTTAAATAATTTCACCGTTTCACTTGTCCGGCGCATGAATAAAGTGATCAGGCCCATGGCAGTATTGATTTTGCATACAGAGTGATTACAAAGTCTCTATCTATTTATGGAATCTTGTTTGTAATTTAGGTATTGGAAGTGTTCGCCGCTGAAGAGAGGATATGCGGTGGTACGTGCTCGTCTGAGATGGCTAACGAACGATGCAGTGAGAGTTGTTTCACACGAAGATTTAGGAAACCTGGCCCCACAAATGTGACCATTCGCCATCTTGTCAACAAATTCAATCGCACCGGGGGTGTAAAACCTTCCACACAGTGGATTGTGGAACATCAAGCTTACGGCTGAGACGCAGAGTCTATGAACGAGGGCTTCGTTCAATGGCTCCCTGAATCCGTTGCACGGTGTCTTCAGGTGCCGACGGTCTGCCTGAATACTCTTCGTCCTTAACACTCCCTGTGCGATTGAATCTGTTGACAAAATGGCGAATGGTCACATTTGTGGAGCCAGGTTTCGTCAATCTTCGTGTGAAACAACTCTCGCTGCATCGTTCGTTAGTCCTCTCAGACGAGCTCGGACCACCGTATATCCTCTATTAAATGGTGAACACTTCCAATACCTAAAACAAAATCATGGTATATTAGCGATTTCCCACAAATGGACAGGGACTTTATAATCACTCTGTATTGTGGAGGAATACTCAGTGTGCGTACAAACATATGTTAAGCGTACCTTTTAAAAGTGTTAAGTTTACCATGAACAATGTATATGTTCGTATTGTAACCATTTGCAATAATAGCGACGGTGCTGCAACGAGACCTTGAGTATCAACTTCGCCTGGTCGGTCCTTTTCATGACTATGAGTTGCGTGAACAAAACTTATTGAAAAAAGTGTATTCTTGCACGGAAGGCGTACGGCACCTGTAAAGATGAAAAACACGTTTCTCACATTTCAGAGGATTAGAACAAAAGGCATCTCATAAAAAGGAATCACGAGAGGAAAAGTTTTGAAAGAGAAAGACTTTCATTAAAACTCTTTTGTATGCAGAAATGTTCTCTGGTCTTGTTATCTCTAACACCGTAATTTTTAAGGATCTCGGTGACAGCGATATACTTTTCCAAGCTTAAATAATTTACATTTAAAATTTACAGAGCTGATGGTTTTTTTTATGCGTACTGGTCAAAATCAGAAATTGTGTAGTTTTTTTGTTCCCTTACAGATTGTAGATGTTTTACTATTGGCTGCAAAGTCGTTAGTAGGTTATGTTTTCTATTAATGCAAACATTAAAAAATGTATAGCGCGTTTGTTTTAAAGTGTTAAAATAAAACTTGTTAATTATGAGACATGAAGAGAGGAAAGGGCAACTACGGCAATGTGTCAATAACAGCTCGCCGGCTCGGCTTCACCAACTATGCAGAAATTCATCTTTTTCATGTCATAATTTCAGTTTAAGAGGTATTGTTGGAAATGTTTGATTATAGAAGATTTACATTTGAATAGTTGTTGAATACTTTTTTTAAAAATCTAAATTTAACTATCAGTGATTTCCTGCTTGCAAAAAAGCAGGAACTCACTGATAAAATATTGTTATTTTTGCTGACATTTTACAATACATCGATAACACACAGTTAAAATTACACTCAAAACTATTTAAAAAAACTCTTAAAATGTAAATTTACTACACTCGTACATTGTTAGTTATTATTATGAACCCGAAATTATGACGCTGAAAAGAATAATCTCAGCAAAACGGGTGAAGCAGACAGAGCCTAAAAGGCGAACTCACAACAATCAGTCGTCCGTCAATCCTTTTGTATGGCAAAATTTCAGTGTGACAACTTAACATCGCGATCTTTCTNTGGAGAGAAAGTAGTTCCATGTCTAACATTGAATTAAAAGAGTTACGGAAACATTTGTGAATACCGAAATGATTTAGTTTTCTACAGTTTTTTACGCATATAAGTGTAAGAATTAAATAAATGTATTTACTTTTTTAATAATTTCACCGTTTCACTTGTCCGGCGTATGAATAAAGTGATCAGGCCCATGGCAGTATTGATTTTGCATACAGAGTGATTACAAAGTCTCTATCTATTTATGGNATGAATAAAGTGATCAGGCCCATGGCAGTATTGATTTTGCATACAGAGTGATTACAAAGTCTCTATCTATTTATGGAATCTTGTTTGTAATTTAGGTATTGGAAGTGTTCGCCGCTGAAGAGAGGATATGCGGTGGTACGTGCTCGTCTGAGATGGCTAACGAACGATGCAGTGAGAGTTGTTTCACACGAAGATTTAGGAAACCTGGCCCCACAAATGTGACCATTCGCCATCTTGTCAACAAATTCAATCGCACCGGGGGTGTAAAACCTTCCACACAGTGGATTGTGGAACATCAAGCTTACGGCTGAGACGCAGAGTCTATGAACGAGGGCTTCGTTCAATGGCTCCCTGAATCCGTTGCACGGTGTCTTCAGGTGCCGACGGTCTGCCTGAATACTCTTCGTCCTTAACACTCCCTGTANTCCCTGAATCCGTTGCACGGTGTCTTCAGGTGCCGACGGTCTGCCTGAATACTCTTCGTCCTTAACACTCCCTGTACAAAAGTGTTAAGTTTACCATGAACAATGTACATGTTCGTATTGTAACCATTTGCAATAATAGCGACGGTGCTGCAACGAGACCTTGAGTATCAACTTCGCCTGGTCGNATGTTCGTATTGTAACCATTTGCAATAATAGCGACGGTGCTGCAACGAGACCTTGAGTATCAACTTCGCCTGGTCGGTCCTTTTCATGACTATGAGTTGCGTGAACAAAACTTATTGAAAAAAGTGTATTCTTGCACGGAAGGCGTACGGCACCTGTAAAGATGAAAAACACGTTTCTCACATTTCAGAGGATTAGAACAAAAGGCATCTCATAAAAAGGAATCACGAGAGGAAAAGTTTTGAAAGAGAAAGACTTTCATTAAAACTCTTTTGTATGCAGAAATGTTCTCTGGTCTTGTTATCTCTAACACCGTAATTTTTAAGGATCTCGGTGACAGCGATATACTTTTCCAAGCTTAAATAATTTACATTTAAAATTTACAGAGCTGATGGTTTTTTTTATGCGTACTGGTCAAAATCAGAAATTGTGTAGTTTTTTTGTTCCCTTACAGATTGTAGATGTTTTACTATTGGCTGCAAAGTCGTTAGTAGGTTATGTTTTCTATTAATGCAAACATTAAAAAATGTATAGNTAGATGTTTTACTATTGGCTGCAAAGTCGTTAGTAGGTTATGTTTTCTATTAATGCAAACATTAAAAAATGTATAGCGCGTTTGTTTTAAAGTGTTAAAATAAAACTTGTTAATTATGAGACATGAAGAGAGGAAAGGGTAACTACGGCAATGTGTCAATAACAGCTCGCCGGCTCGGCTTCACCAACTATGCAGAAATTCATCTTTTTCATGTCATAATTTCAGTTTAAGAGGTATTGTTGGAAATGTTTGATTATAGAAGATTTGCATTTGAATAGTTGTTGAATACTTTTTTTAAAAATCTAAATTTAACTATCAGTGATTTCCTGCTTGCAAAAAAGCAGGAACTCACTGATAAAATATTGTTATTTTTGCTGACATTTTACAATACATCGATAACACACAGTTAAAATTACACTCAAAACTATTTAAAAAAACTCTTAAAATGTAAATTTACTACACTCGTACATTGTTAGTTATTATTATGAACCCGAAATTATGACGCTGAAAAGAAGAATCTCAGCAAAACGGGTGAAGCAGACAGAGCCTAAAAGGCGAACTCACAACCACTCCGTCGCACCCGTCTGTTTATTCGTCCGTCAGTCAGTCACCCGTCTGTTTATTCGTCCGTCAATTGAAAGCGATTCACAACAATCAGTCGTCCGTCAATCCTTTTGTATGGCAAAATTTCAGTGTGACAACTTAACATCGCGATCTTTCTTTATTTGGAGATATATACTTTGGTCGGAAATTCATTTTCAAGAAAGAAACATTTTGGGAAGACAATATCCTTACGCGATAAGAATTTATACTGAATTATAGTTTACGTTTTAAATTCCTGAATTTACCACCAAAGATGATATGCACAGATCGACCGGCTTGCGTTGTATTTCAAAGTGTTTATTCACGCCTACGGAGTGTCATCAGAAGGCGGTGGGCCAGCAATCGGCCCTGCGATTGGTTGAAGATCGCGTGACCGCCGGACGGACGGACGGACGGACGGGCGGCTGTGAGTCCGCCTTTAGTAGCGGCTGCGAAGTGGGCTGCTCGCGTCTGCACTTAGTCCGTTCTCGCACGAAGCGCGGGTCTCAGCTATCTCACGGGCGGTTCGCCACAAGACGAATCAGCGCGGTTAAATATTTATCGAGCCCCTTGATGGCTGGGGAATCTCATTAGGCGGGGAGACGGCGCGGCATGCTTGACGACCCTGCCGGCTGTTACACGACGTGGGTAAGTAAGAGCCGGGGGGGGGCCTTTCCTCGCTCTTTGCTATTCCGCCAACTTCCCCGACATTTCAGCCGTGGTCTCTCGCAGCCGCCAGGCCTACCAACCACGCCCAGATAAAAACAACAAGAGCCTCGCCAGATGAACTTCTCTGACAAGCTTTCCAGTACGCCCATCTCAAGTCTCTGGAAATAATTAATATATGCTGTAATGGTTTCGCCTATAAACATTACGTTTCCGGAAGCAACTTCTGAAGAAAAAAATACCGCTACGGTTACCTTTTCTCAATTCCTGATCAAGATCTACTTCCAGGATATTCGTCCGCCTCATGCAAATAAACCTTAACCAAGTCTATAAAATTACACCAAAGGGACAAAGCGCCGGATTCGTGCACAATCAATAGTATATTATTTTGCATAAGAACTAGTTCTTACCAGACGTTACCAACACACCTATTTTCTCCCAGTTTTTATTCATATTAATTGCATAAGTAAAAATCCAATTTGACTAAAAATAAGATAGTTTTCTGTTGACACATGTGTAAAACGATTGTAAAACGTGGCATATTTAGGAAATAACCAAACAAGTAGTGCATAGGGTGATTTTTCAAAGGTTTTATTCAAGAAGTGTGAAGAAACCGTTAACAGACTATAATTGTAATTACAGGGCACGGTTTTTTATTTATGCTGGAGTAATAATGAGCTAACATATTATACTTCTAACATATTCAGGAAGTTACTTGACTGACACGCAGATTTAGCCACAGTAATATTTAAATGTTACCGAAGACTACATAATATACAATGGGCAAATCGTATATAAAAATAGCAGAGCTTCAGTTAACCAATAAGGCGTCCGTCTGTCCGGTACAAACACTGGGCTGCAGTGTGTTTGTAACGCACGTTTTAAAACAAACTACTCCAGCTGTGGGCAGTCTTTTTCCACACGAAAATGAATACCACTTCAAGCTACAGCCGAACCAACTTTCAACATATCTCGCTTTTTGAAAACATTATATAGAAGTACGGCCAAAAATTACCTTTTAAACTATTACATATAAAAATATTCTTGGTGAATACCGACAAAACAAGTATAAGGCACTGCACTGAACTTCACTACAAACGTTTCTACAGTAAAATTACACGGTCTGCGCTGTAAGTTCCATAGCAAATTTTGAATTACGGGAAGCCTACATTGCGTAGAGGTTATGAAGCANACGCACGTTTTAAAACAAACTACTCCAGCTGTGGGCAGTCTTTTTCCACACGAAAATGAATACCACTTCAAGCTAGAGCCGAACCAACTTTAAACATATCACGCTTTTTGAAAACATTATATAGAAGTACGGCCAAAAATTACCTTTTAAACTATTACATATAAAAATATTCTTGGTGAATACCGGCAAAACAAGTATAAGGCACTGCACTGAACTTCACTACAAACGTTTCTACAGTAAATACACGGTCTGCGCTGTAAGTTCCATAGCAAATTTTGAATTACGGGAAGCCTACATTGCGTAGAGGTTATGAAGCANTACACGGTCTGCGCTGTAAGTTCCATAGCAAATTTTGAATTACGGGAAGCCTACATTGCGTAGAGGTTATGAAGCACACTAGGTGCAGGACAGTGTCGCCCTTATCGCTTCCTTACTTTTGTTCCTCAAAAGTGGAAAATATCGTCAGGTAGACGAGCATTTTAAACCCACTTTAGCTGGAATTATCCACCATAAGCAAATTGTCGGCAAACTGATCTGATGTTTACAGAAACAGTATTTCGTAACACCGAGCAAATGGACGGATTTGGCCTGCCGAGAAATTTGATTGAGGTATTTTTGACATCTGCTTCCTGTCATTATCGNCCGAGCAAATGGACGGATTTGGCCTGCCGAGAAATTTGATTGAGGTATTTTTGACATCTGCTTCCTGTCATTATCGGCGAACGAACAGAAAAGTGCTAGGGGCAGATGAAAGAAATAAAGAATAATGGTAACGCACGCCATTATTTAGTCATTTTCACTTATGAATAAAATTCTCTTCCGCTGNGAAAGAAATAAAGAATAATGGTAACGCACGCCATTATTTAGTCATTTTCACTTATGAATAAAATTCTCTTCCGCTGAAATCTGAGATCTGCCAACTTTGCCTTATCATTTAGTTTCTACGTAGAATGTTATTATTAATAGTTTTTTTCTTAGTTAGTGACTGAAAACAATGGAAAAGTTTCTAATAAATGCCTTAGTCAGTTAGCAAGCTTACTTATAGAAACTTACATGCAAAACTTAAAATTTCTGCCCAAACACAGTATCTGAGCATCGAACGGAATAAAAAATCCTTGTGTGTTTCATGGGGAAGGGTTGCGAGATGTATTTTTTACATATTCAGGTGGCGCGTATGTAGAACAAGGATCGAAAAAAAAAATCGTACGGAAATCATACTGTTACACTAGCTGAGACGTGAAATAACAACTTCGAACAGATATTGGGGCCACGGTGACTGAGTGGTTAGACTGCTCGCCTTCCAGTAAAGCGAACCGGGTTCGATCCCCGGCAGGTTCACTCCGGATTTTTGCAAGTGGGAATCGTGCCGGACGATGCCGTTGGTCAGCGGGTTTTCTCGGGGATGTCCGGTTTTTCCCCCTGCCTCTTCATTCCGGCACCGCTCCAATCACACCTCACTTCACACTCAGAAAGTAAATTTAATTTATCACTAAGACAGTTTCAAACCAAACAGTTTCTGTAGACTACTTGAAGTGCTACTTGTTGATATTCGTATGAATTATGGGATTTTGATATATCAACTAAACATAAAAGGAAGAAATAGATAATTTATAACAGTAAAGTGTGTGTGTCTATATATATATATATATATTGTAGTTAAACCTTAAGTTTCGACCTGTCATCAGCGGCCAATACAATAGATAGTATTACTATCTGGCAGCGGCGGTGCGTGAGGCCATACTCTCGGGCTCTAGCACCGGCCACATGTTCATACAGTTTGCCGAATATTTTATACAATCAAAGTTTTAGATATAAAGTATTGTAGACTCAAAATATATGCTATTGTCCCTTAACAACACAACATAACTCGGTTATAGCTCAGTTTAGTTGCCAGAGATAATTATCTACAGGTACTTGGCGTCGCGCGCACCGCCTCAGAGCTCTACTAGTGCGGCTGAGCTCGGCNATGTGTATTTCGCCAGAAATCAGAAAATACGCACCGAGAAACAGCTGACAAGCTGGAAACACCCCCGGGACAAGGTGGATACGCACCGCGGAGAAATAGCTGACAGAGTAAGCTAGGGGCAATGTGCCACCTTCCCACCACCCCCTCCCCCAACAAGGCGACACATGCCGACAATTAGGGAAGGAAGCTACAGAGAGATATAAGCCTCCTTGCGGGGAAGGTGAGGAACAGTTCATTATCACCACGCCGAGGGAAGAGTTGCGTCAAGGAATCGCGAGAAGTTGTGAGCACGAGCCCTACAGCCCAGACATCCAGTGAGACGACACCATATGCGGGCCTTTGTCCAAGGCCTACCACTTCGCCGGAGCTCATCCCCAGATGACAGCTTACCAGCACCCACAGCAGAGATAAGTATACAGTCGCCATCCAGAGAATTCCCCCCCCCTCCTCCACCACGAAGTCGTACACAGTTAATACGAGTAGTCAGAATAGAGTACCACACCTCGGAAGTGTTGCTGTATGTTGTTTTTGTTCAAACTCGAGACAATATATTCGTCCTTCAAAATGAAACAGCAAAAGACTACCTTATTGAAAACCCCTCACCCTTCTAGGCACCTTATAGTCTATGCCTGGAGGAATTAACTACGACACTATAAGTCACCCTGTATTCTCCACAGGTGGGGTAAAGCGCATGCTACATTGGCTTCCCCAACCAGGCTACAGACGTTAAAATGGCGTGGTGGTATACTGAGTCGGATGTTTCGCGCAATTGTAAAACATTATTTAAAAATGGTTGTGATGGTTTTCGACCGGACGGCAGAGTTTGCGAGTGAAAGATTCTACGTCTTCGACAATGTGAAAACCAATTCTTATGTGCAAATACTGCAACGTTAGAATAGAGTGGCAAAGGAAAGACACGTGCACGAAACACATAAAAACAGTACAACGAGAAAGTGAGCACAAATTAAAATCATACGTTATTAAAAACCAAATAATAAAGAGCGGATATTAGTAAAAACAAGACAAATAAATGAATTATTATAGGCTAAACAAAATAATCGCACAAATTCTCTGGCATGTGTGTCAACAACACAAGGAACGAAGATTAGTAAGCAAATGGCCGCGTTACTTTCGCCTTGAGCGTGATCATGTGACTATGCAAGAAACGTTGAAATCTAAATACGTTAGCATCACGTCATTAATAATTGGCATAATAAGATACAAGTCTTTTCGACACCCATTTGTAAGCGATAAATTAACAATTACGTTAAAACTTTGGAACTATTTCCTCTCTTTGTGCTGACAACCTAACGGCATAACTGTATCCGCGCTCGCCACTGTTTGCAATGTTATATGCATATCGCTAACGGCTAGGGTGTTTTTTCATAGGTTGATTTTCAAAAGTTTCTTCCAGTCGTGAACCGACTATAGGTTAACAGTTCAATTTATGGAGTAACATTTTAGCTAGTGACTGGTTTACCGATCAAAAACGTGACTGAAATCAGAAACGCGGGGCTACAAGTGTAAAAACAAAAAAGGTCAGGCGGCCTGAGTACTGCTGGAGAGTTATTAGCGTTCCTGAGTAAGTGCAGGGAGGGGAACACGACATCTCTTCGACGGTCGGCATCCAGAGGCCAAGCTGCGTAAACAAATGAGCGGTTCGTGATAGTCGCGGCCCTGAGGCACGTATATACGCCGCGGCAGTTCAACCCAGTTGATCGCTCGCTGTCGTTTGCGAGACTCGTGCCGTGGAGGTGTGCCAGCGCTCTGTGTAAACAATACTAAAGCCTGTGCGCCACGAGAACTTCTACCCGAGCCTGCATGCAAAAGTTATGTAGGGTTTTTTGGAACAACCTATCCAGCGATACGTGTTGCAGCACAAGCAAAGACGAGTGCATTTTTTTATGATTTACTTCTGCAACGGTGGTTCAGGAACAGTCTTCACTCGCGACTTCAGCATTATGTGTACATTATATGCACAGAATTTTGTTGCTACTTTTATGTTAAATAAACATGAATTTTTTACCTTAATTTACACACGATATAATTAGTAGACAATTCCGAGTTTTTAGAGTCTTATGTTCTTTCTCAAAATAAAATAAACAAAGTGACTGATTGGCTAGAATTTCNATTTTTTTATGATTTACTTCTGCAACGGTGGTTCAGGAACAGTCTTCACTCGCGACTTCAGCATTATGTGTACATTATATGCACAGAATTTTGTTGCTACTTTTATGTTAAATAAACATGAATTTTTACCTTAATTTACACACGATATAATTAGAAGACAATTCCGAGTTTTTAGAGTCTTATGTTCTTTCTCAAAATAAAATAAACAAAGTGACTGATTGGCTAGAATTTNAGACAATTCCGAGTTTTTAGAGTCTTATGTTCTTTCTCAAAATAAAATAAACAAAGTGACTGATTGGCTAGAATTTCATCGAACTTTGCACACGACCAATTACGAAAACGTCCATGAAAACGCCCATCAGTCGGCAAAATCTTCCATAGAACAATCCATACAAGCGACCATTTAGGGTTGCATGAAATCATCCAAGAAATCTTCCATCGTGGCATACATGCTTAAAGTTTATTCCACTAAGTTTTATTCTACTTAGATTGGGAAGCTCAATGATTTTAGTTTGCAAACTAACACTATTCGCCGCCAGGTAGCACTGGTGTCGCATGTGTCGTTTTGTTGTAAGTAAACAGGATAATTGAAATTTTCACAAAAAAAATATAATTGTGTAAAATTGTTTGATTTGTGTTATGTTACAATCTCCGTAAAGAATAAACTTCGTTCTTCGCACTAGAGTAGGAATATAACCAAATACATTCCCATATTGTTTTTAATATCCTGTCGTAAATTGTATTTAGCAAAACGCAGGATTATACAATTACTTTATTTAAATATCACAACTGAATCGAAAAATATGAAAGTGAAATAACTGAAAATATAATTTTTACGGCTTTNTTACTTTATTTAAATATCACAACTGAATCGAAAAATATGAAAGTGAAATAACTGAAAATATAATTTTTACGGCTTTCCTGCGAAGTTTCTTTAAGCGAAAGGTGAAAAGTACGAAGTTCCTCTCAATGACAGCTGTATTTTTTTCCGCACTTAAATTCGTAACGTTTTCCTATTGAATTAAGCTTTCTTACGAAAGCCTCACGCCAAACACAGTTGAAATTNCGCACTTAAATTCGTAACGTTTTCCTATTGAATTAAGCTTTCTTACGAAAGCCTCACGCCAAACACAGTTGAAATTTTACTGTTCGCTCTTGCAAACACCATTGGATGGCGCTAGTAATAGTTACGAAATAAATTTAATACTTAAAATGTTGGCCGGGACAATTCGAGCCAGACACTAACTTTCATACAAAACAAATATAGAATTTCTCAATTTACCACCAGCTTAAAAGCGACCTCTTTGAAGCACCAGCGCACCTGGCGGTGGACATTTTCCCCATGCCAATCTCTCTCACAAAGAATATCGTTTTGTTCCCAACCTGGGTAGAATTAGNCTGGCGGTGGACATTTTCCCCATGCCAATCTCTCTCACAAAGAATATCGTTTTGTTCCCAACCTGGGTAGAATTAACATTAACAGTAGTGCAGAAGAGGTGGGTTACAGAGTACCAGCCTGTTACTTTGTATATATACCCACTTGTATCAGGTACTGTAAACATATCAGAACAGTTTCGTTCTGGCTGAGTCCGACAGTGTCATCGGAAATGTCATGGGCGCGTTCGAGTTGATATTCTTTTTCACCGAGCTTATTTACACGGCAGTTTACATTCCGGGCCGCCAACGGGGTTAGCGCTCATCTGTACCTAAACTCACGTAACAAATGTTGTATAGTCCATTCATGGTTACTTCCAGCGTTTCTGAAGCCGCGCTAAAGTTATGCTTGCAGGCTTTTCCTCCGCCTCGTGCAAACAAAGCTAAGCTAAGTATAGGGATCTATGCCAAAGAGACAACGCATCCCATTTGTGGCCACTCGCTTAGTAACATTTCACGTGAGAACTATTTCTTACAAGGCATTACCAACACACACATTTTCTCCCTGTTCTAAATAACATTCATTAGAAATGAAATATTATAATTCGTAGTTATAATACGTAAGTAAAACTTCAACTTAACCGAAAATAAGATACTTTTCTTTTATCAGAAGTATAAAACTCATATTATACATGAGGTTTTTAGGTAACAAACAAAACACGTCAGACAAGGCGAAGTTTTTCTTTGTTTCAAAAAGTGCGAAGATATCGCCAATATACTAGATAAACAAACGGCTTACCCGGGATCCAAATTCGGAAAGTCTCTGTTGGAACGCAACGCCGTCGTAACCTCGGCCACGAGTCTTACCAGTAAATTGTTCTTTTTTTTAAACACATCGTATGTGAGCCGGTAAGCTAACCACCATGCAGCGTATAAACGAATTCAGCTTGAGCTTATTTTTCAAAACAGTAAACGCATTAAATTTACTTCTTAGTTAAATGGATCCTTTAAAGTCACTGTTCGTGCGCATAAGTGTGTCCCGGTAATTAAATACTCTAGAAAGAATTTTTTTTCCTTTGGAAATTCGAAAACTGTTTTTCTATGGTTGGCATGATAAACAAATGCAAGAATGATAAATTATTAGAAATAGTTATAAGAAAACCTGTCCGGTTTCCTTAGGAGAAAGTTGCATGTCAAATGCAGTCTGTGAGTTATAAAACTTCTTGTTCTAAACTATCTGTTACCGCTTAAGAGAGCGCAAATACATCAGTGACTAGGAGAGGTGTTTAATCAGCCACATGATACATTTTTACCCGGAAGGCAATCAGTCACAGGGTTGCTGGAAGGGAAAAGGGGGTGTGTTTGTTAATCGGGGCGACACGGGCACGTCCGACCTAATTCATTTAGACGGGTACTCGTGTCAACGGTACAAATCTTGCAATCAATTCAGGGCCGACGGGCTTCCGAACCATCCCGCGTCCAACCCCCTTCCTACCCTCCTGTAGCCACATCATCCCCCTCGGCTTTTTATTACGTGGCGCATCTCCCCTATCCCATGCCGGTAGCGACATTAATCGCACCCCTCCCGACCCTCACCCACGCCCCCCTTCCCCACAGCATGCGATGTCAGGTGAAGTGGTGGTGAAGCGAGGGGTTGTCCGGGCTGTCAGTGGTGATCAGACGCCGACGCGCACTCTTCCACCCTTGCAATCCACCCCCTCTGTCCCTCACCCTGACCTCCCAAGAGAGCGTAGCACTCACAGCAATAACACCGCTCCTCTCCCCCCGCTCCACCCTTGCGTCATTTACCTCCGCAACCTCCCGAGCGAGTGACACCACCCGCCTGGAATTCCCGGAAACATTTCAGTTCCGCCGAGGGCTTGCCAGGTGTACTTAGGGTTCGTCAGACAACCCTCAGAGGGAAAAAATGCCTACCGTGAATACGGTTGGGGAGAAATTTAGGGTGCCTACGAATCTGATCGCTCCTGCATTCTAGAACTGACTGCATCCGTGTGAACGACTGCTGCGCGTGAGTAGGCAAGATTCCAATAAAACCAGAACGATTCTTCCTAACCTACCCAAATCAAGGTCCCAGGTTATGACAGGCATTACCTACAAGGGAAAAAAATGAATGCAAGGTTGCGTGCGTTGCGGCAAACAGGGGCCCGTGGTTACTTCAACTGCATCTACAGTGACGTGCCAAAAATCGTGAGATACGGGTCTAGTATCGTGTAGGTACTACTCTAGCCAGGTGAAGTGCAGCAACTCGTCGTGGCATCGATTCCATGAATGGACCAACACCTGAGGAGAGATTTAGAACCATGCCGTCTGTATATATACCCACATCTCCCTGCTACTTGTAGGTGAAGGATATTGGGTGCAAATGGATCTCCCTACGACGTCCCGTAAATGCTCGATGTGGCCCATATCGGACGAACGAGGTGGCCGCAGCATTCTTTGAAACTCTCCAGAGCTCCTAGGACCAATTCTGGACAACTCGGGCCGATGACACAGTGCGATATCCTGCTGGAATATCCCATCGTTGTGGGGATACGTGAAGTCCATGAAGGGCTGCAAAGCAATGCCATGAACAGCACACACTCACCCACGCGATGTCAGAGCACAACTGATACAAGTCTGAGCGCTTCCAAGACGTAACGGTACGATGGCGCCACCTAATTTCCGGGCAGGAAAATTAAATTGATGTAAATTTTTATGTCTTAAGTCGCAAGGTTAAACGCGGAAGCTCAATATGACGGCACCTCCTGATTATACTGGGCATCGAACCATTTGGGATCCAACTCTGTTCTCGAAGAAGCTCGTGTCATGTCGGGGACTGGAATCTAACTGCAACCAACCGTGGCCACTGGAAACCCTACTTGTAGAGAAAAAATATGGTATTTATCATTCAAGTACAATGAGTATACCGGCTGTATAATATGGGCTATTGGCAACTCCGATTCTAAAACCCCTTTCCATCACTTTCTAAAATTAAAAAATAATCATGGTGTTTATACATATTGCATAAGTCCGGATAGCAACGGGGAGAGAATATTATACAGTCTTGGAATATTTTCAAGGAAGACTCACGGCTTCCACACATTTATAAAGCAGTATAATATTTATTCCCCTGTTCATATCCTACCTTTTACACTTCTTTAATTTGGAAAAGGAAGAAAATAACACCAGTAACACATCACTTACAAAACAGGAATCACTCTACCAGTGAAATGATGAATAAACTGTCTGTCAAGAGCTCTTCTATAGTACGCTAATTTTACCTCTAGCATCCCTAATTGGAAAAAGCCCACCAAGAGTAGGTACAGCCTAATAGCTATAATATTGGTTTCTTCGTTTTTAGTTACAAAAAAACTTTTCACCATTTATATTTGCTTCAAAGACTGACACGAACAAGAAAATGCACGTAAATTCTTTCTTCGAGTAGGGTACAGACAAAGGGTGATCTTCCGTAAAGTTGTTCACAAGAAAATAATGAAGCCTGTTTTTCAAATTTTCAAAGCCGTTACGTCGTCGTTACTGAAGTCGGAATTAAAACTAAAGCTGTATTTTTTGTGAGTGAAGACTTCTTTGCTTTTATAAATCCGGAGTTGTAGAGGGTTAGTCGCTCGACGACACAGTACTTACGAAACACGCCAGCAAAATGGTGTTACTGACCAGTAAAATTTTGGGACGCCATTCGGCAATCAGCGCCTGGTAACCTACTAGTCAACTGGCAGCACAACCAACAGGGAACCTTCCGTAGCATGCCGCAGCCTGTCACGAACTGTGATCAGGCCTTATCTAGACGGCCTGCATGATCACACCTTCAAACATTAATCCAGGACACGAGCCGTGATTGCCGGGATACCTTGCGAAAGGCAAAGCAGAAACCCCCTCCACCAACCAGNTTTATAAATCCGGAGTTGTAGAGGGTTAGTCGCTCGACGACACAGTACTTACGAAACACGCCAGCAAAATGGTGTTACTGACCAGTAAAATGTTGGGACGCCATTCGCCAATCAGCGCCTGGTAACCTACTAGTCAACTGGCAGCACAACCAACAGGGAACCTTCCGTAGCATGCCGCAGCCTGTCACGAACTGTGATCAGGCCTTATCTAGACGGCCTGCATGATCACACCTTCAAACATTAATCCAGGACACGAGCCGTGATTGCCGGGATACCTTGCGAAAGGCAAAGCAGAACCCACCTCCACCAACCAGTAAACGGGGCCGAAAGCCTACACAACGCGCCCGATATAGGACAATGTAACCTAACAATGGCGTCTTTCGTCATCGGGGCATTGGGTGTGTCCGGCCGTCGCTAACCTCCACCTGAATAAGCCTACAGCAACACGGACAAGGTGGGGACTGTCCGATTAGGTTTCAGTAGGAATTGGCATGGAAAATCACTTAGCATAATTATCTAACATCCTGTTATTTCTTTTAAAGCTCCCCGAAGTAATGTTTGTAGTTAAATAGTTATTGTATAATCTGAAGTGTTCAATAAACATCCTTATTTTACTGTTGTGCTCTACCTAACACTTCGTTATAATTAGCTCCACCCCTATAGCTACTTTTAAGTAGGAACTAATCAGAAATACAATTTATAACAAGCCAATCAGGCACAGAGCCTCACGCAGCCAATCAGAGAATGGGTACGCCCACATCAAAGTAACCACCACGCCATTTCATATCTGTGTACTTATTAACTTCGTTATCCGACTGTCGCTATCTGCAGGGTTGCGGAGGGGGAGCGATGGGGTATGTTGCGATT